>PVIC010021859.1:0-28516 GCA_004025085.1 Thryonomys swinderianus
TATGTGGTAACCGGGGATCGAACTCAGGTCCTTACGCTTGCGAGGCAGGCGCCGGAACCACTGAGCTAACCCTCCGGCCCAGATTTTCATTTCTGAAAGCAATTGTTCAGCTGTCTTCCTGTTGTTTATAGACTCTTGTAATGATCTCTTCCTAAATATTATCAGATATTTTTCATTAGTGGTAATAAAGTAGCTTAAAATTATTTCAAAGAAGTAATCACAATAAATATTTTTACTTTGCAAATATATTGAGTGTTCATTAAAGCAAGTAATATCAAGGACTGCTATGGAAAACATGTTAGAATTTTTGGTAGGTTCTACATTGAAATAACTCCCCATTTTGTTTACAACATACAGGGAGAAGTGCTTCTGAATATATATTCTGAATTGGTGACATTATATTTTTTATACATTGTATTTGGAATATTCACATATAAACTGTTCAGTTAAATTGAACATGCAGATGGAGATAAAATCTACATAAAACACTTCATTAGCATTTAGTTATCCTTAAAACAAGTCTGTCCAATAGAACTTTGTGGGTCAAACGAAGAAGAGAGTTCTTATTATAAAAGTCAAAGTGAATTCCTGTTTCATCAGTTGGTTGAAACCCTTGGCTTGCCATGTTTACAGTATGTCTTTCTTTTTCATATTTTCCTTTGCCTAGACTTTCACTTTGCCTTTACTATGTCTTTCAACTCCTTTAATTGTACTCTTGTGGAATTTTCATTCATTTCTGAGGTGCTTTCCAAAGCCCATCAGACCTTTTCCAGTCTAGACTGATTACATGCTGGGTCTGCTGCTTGGCTCTCATCCTGGAACTTCAGGGTTGGATCAGCTGTTTCCTGGGATCCATTTCCACTTTTTTGTTTCTCCTTCCATTTACTGAAAGAAATGATCAGGAACAGTAGTTTGAGTTCTTGAAAATCTGAAAAATATTTCTAGTTTTCTCTGTAAGTGACTAGATAAAGAGTTCTAGGTCATAGTTCTTTGCTTGAGAATTTAAGACATTTTTCTGTTGACTTCTGGTGCCCAGTGTTCATTTGGATGTCTCATGTCTTATCTCGTAATTTTCTTATAATTTGTCCCTTTTTATTTCCTCTGTTGAAGATTTTAGAATCTTTTATTTTTATCCAGAAATTACATGAGGGGGAGGGTGTGTGTGTGTGTGTGTGTGTGTGTGTTGTTTTTCTTTTGCATGGTGGGATACTAATGGGGCCCTTCAGCCTGAGAACATGTGACTTTCATCAGTTTTGGGAAATTGTGTGTTGACTTTGAGGACTGGTTTTTTTTTTTCCCCATGTATTTGGCCTTATGTCTTTCTTTTATGCACTAAAAGTGGTTTTTTTTTTTTTTCCATTTTATATTCAAGCCTGTCTTTGGATTCTTTTTTAAAAATTCATCAGTCTGGGCTGGAGGGTTAGCTCAGTGGTTCCGGCGCCTGCCTCGCAAGCGCAAGGTCATGAGTTTGATCCCCGGAAACCACATATAATGCTGGGCGTGGAGACTCACTCCCACCAGCAATCAGTACCACATACCACAGTGCCGGGCATGGTGGCTCATGCCTGTAATCCCAGCACTCGGGAGGCAGAGACAGGAGGATTGCTGAGTTCGAGGCTTGCCAGGGCTACATAGTGAGCTCAGGGCCAGCTTGAACTACAAAGCAAGACCGTGTCTAAAAAAAAAAAAAAAAAAAAAAAATTTCATCAGTCTGGGCTGGGGATTTAGCTCAAGTGGTACTGTGCCAACCTTGGATGCATGAGGGCCTGAGTTCAATCCCTGGTACCACCAAAAAAAAAAAAATCATGAGTTATATTTTAAATTTCCAAAGAAGGCTGTTTCTTACTGTCTGATTGTTCTTTCTTCCCCAGTTCTTATAGTATTATAATGCAGTGTCTTCCAGAAACTCTTTTGAGAATACCAGTTAAAATTTTGTTGTATTTTGTATGAGAATTTTCTTTTTTTCTTGTTTTGTTTACTTGTCTTGGTATTTTCTTTTGTTATGCTAATGTTCCCTTATTGGTTTGGTGATTCTTCATTTTCCAATTATATTTAAGTTTTAACAAAAGGAAAGAGATCATTAGATGGTTAGAGTGGCGAGGGAGAGAAGGGGTTTAAAAAACAGTTAAGATGTGTTATGTTCATGTACCAGTTCTACCAAGGATTTGAAAATGTAGAAAATTTGTTCTACAAACATGCATTAATAAAAAGTAAACACTAAAAAAAGAATAATGGTTGAATTTTCATCATTATAGATAGTTGGCATAAGTTTTCTGTGTTGAGAGAGGTTTCAGTTTGTATTCTTGACATGCCCTCCCTTTTGTAGTTGCCTGCAGGCTTCCTTTTTGAGTATGTGAGTAGGACCTAGCTATTCAGGTGGGGCTGCCTCCTCATTGCTGTCTTCCACCTGGCTCTCTGCCAGGAGAGCGGGCCAGGAAAGTGGTGACAGCCTCACTCACATCACTGTATAACAGATAGTCTTTCAGGTAATTCTCTACCTTCTAGGCCTACACCTCACTTTTTTTCCCTGTCCTCATTAGCTTTCATCTGTCATCCTTTGGTAATTTGCACAGGTTCTGAAGTGTGACTTTTGCTCAATTTCATTCTTTCATATTGTCTTCTCATATATTGTTTTCTAGAAATTTGTTGAAACATCTCATTTGTAAATGATTGTCCTTCTAGACCATTCTTTACTTATGTAGACATACTTACTTTTGTACTTGCTTGCTGTCAGTGAAAGGGGGTGAGATGAATATGTGCTCAGTCAGTAGTCTTGAAATAAAAGCACCCTGCCTCCCAGTTCACTCTCAATTAGGTTATTTTCCCTAAACAATTGTCTAAGGGCGCCAACTATCTCCATGTTCTAAGTTCAGTGTATTCTTTCCTGTTCTTACATTTCTAGGTCTTAAACTCCGTCTCTGTATTGTGTTAATACCACACTCAGTGGTGTTAAGTGTTAATGTTTTTCTGGATGCTGTATTTTACTCTGCTCTGCTAGTTTCCTCTCTTTTATTAGACTCTAGATGTTGAGTTCCTTATGTCTTGGGACTGATTTCTTTTCTCACTCTACTCTTTCTTCGGATAATCTCATTCACTTTCTTGGCTTCCAGTATCTTCTGTATGCAGTTGACTTCCAGTTTTGCATCTTAACCTAGACACATCGAATTTTCAGCTGTTCACTTGGATGTATACATGAATTAATCATAAATATATTAAACTTAGCATGTTCAGAACTGATTTTTTGTTGTTGTTGCTCTGGGGATAAAACCTAGGGCCTTTGCATGGTAGGCAAGTACTCTACCCCTGAGGTATAACTCTTCCTCTGAGAACTGAATTCTTGATAATTTCCATTTCTTGTCTTCATCTCAGTGAATGGCATCACTCAAGATTCATGTTATCTTTTTTCTCTGACCCTGGGGATTGAACTCAGGACTTTGAGGTTGGCAGGCAAGCACGGTGCCACTGAGCTACATCCCTGGCTCCCACAATTTCTAACGTGAACAAAAAGACCTTGGCAGAAATGGGCATTGTACACTGCTCCCACCTCATATGTTTTTCTACTTCTTCTCTTATTGCTATGTTACAACCTGACTAATCTCTTGTTTTTAATCTTGACTATTTTTGACCCTTCATGTATGTTGTTCCCTTTGCCTGTAATGTCCTTTGGTGTGATTTCTGCTGCATATATGTAACCATTTAATTTTTTTCCTTCCATAGAGAAGCCTTTCCCGGGCATCCTTAGTTTAAATTAGGCATCTTCCTTCTCCTTCCTCCCCAGATATATGAATATATGTGATAAAATGTAAACTTGGCAGGTTTTTAAAAAAAATTGATAAATGGTTTAAGAATTATAAAAAGTCTCTCTACTTGATTGTTGGGAGTGGCATTGCTGGTATAGTCCCTACTGAAATGATTTAGATATTCAGAAGACTAACACTTTTATCACAATACTTTTCTAACTACCATGACGGACTAATGAGATAATTCAATATCACTTCACTGGAAAATAATACATGCTTGTTATTAATCTGCAGTATTGAGGAGGACTGTTCAAACTCGTCCTGCTCCACGAATTCTTCCCACTGTGGAAATAATTGAAAAGGAACAAAACTGGGAAAAGAAGACCTTACCTATTGATATAGATACTCAGAACTCAAGCGAAGAGAATCGACTCTTCACTCAGAGGTGGAGAGTCTCTCACATGGGAGAAGACACGGAGAACAAAACCCAGATACCTTTTGTTAACCTCTCACAGACCCTCTGCAGTTCCTATCCCAGTGTTCAACAGTTGAGAAATCCTGCAATCTCGGAAGAGTTCCTGGTACTGGGAGATGGGCAGCAGCTTAGAACTAGTGAGGCATCAATTCAGAGGAAGGACATAATGGCACGAATTGCTGAGTTGACACTGCAGAATTCAGCCATCAAGGCGCATCTGAGTAACATTGGTGGGTCAGGAGGAGAGCAAGGTGATGGACTGCGAGAGCGGAATAAACAGGAAAGTGCCGGTGACACAACTGCTGTGAGTACCAGTAAAGGACCAAGTAGGGACATACGAGAATTTAAGGCTGGGCTCCTGAAGAGACATCTTTGCATAAACGATAGCTTTGAGGCTGCCACTAGATGCCTTATGCTGTGGCACATCTTCATTACCAAGATGGGTAAAGTTATTATTAGTTTATTACACAAAAGTTACTAATTAATTTATATCACATGTACAGTAAAAAGAGACAAGAACAGTAAAAAAATATGTGAATGAGGAAAATAGGACTAAGATGTATGTGTAGGAAAGCTAAGACTGAGATAGGAATGAATTTTCGAGGAAACTGCATAGAATTAAGATTAAGTTAAAGATAAAGTTTTAGAATGAATATGATTTCCAAGTTTGCCTCATGGCTACATTTTATTTTATTTTTTTAATTTGAATCTTTATTTGTATATTATATAAACACATCATGATCACACTTAATATTGGGAGTTTATACCAGTATATGACATGATTTAATTCTCATTTTTTCCCATTCCCCTACCCATCCTATAACCCCTTGTCCCCTAAATACATAAACTTTGTTTCTTCTTATTACCATCACATTTTTTCTTTCCCCTCAATACTTACCCCAAACTTTTCCCCCCTGAATATTTTCTATTTCACAGTATGTATCATATATTCTACAACTCATTTACATCTTCAGTTTCTCATACTGGAGAAAAGATAAGATATTTACATATCTGTGATCTATTTTACTTATGAGTATGTACTTAAAGAACGTCCATTTCAATATAAATGACTCAAACTTATATTCTTAAAGCAGAATAATACTCCATTTAATAAAAAAATCAATCTTCTTTATCCAATCTCCAGTTGATGGGCATTTGGGTTGTTTCCAAGATTTAACTATCACAAACTGAGCTGCTATGAGCATGGGTACACAAATGTTGCTGTGATATGACTCATTTAATTCTTTCATGTATATACCTAGAAGGGGAATAGCAGGGTCAAATGAGATCTCTAATCCAAGTTCTTTGAGGAATCTCCACACTGATCTCCATAGTGGTTGCATGAGTCTACATTCCAACAAACAGTGGAGAAGGGTTCCTTTCTCCCCACAGCCTCACCAGGACTTATTGCTGGTTAATTTCAAGATAACAGCTATTCTTCTTCTTTTTTTTTTTTTAGACAGGGTCTCACTTTGCAGTTCAGGCTGGCCCTGAGCTCATTATGTAGCCCAGTCAAGCCTTGAACTCAGCAATCCTCGAACTCAGCAGTCCTCCTGTCTCTGCCTCCCAAGTGCTGGGATTCCAGGCGTGAGCCACCACACCGGGCACTGTGGTTTGTGGTATTGATTGCTTTGTGGTATTGATTGCTGGTGGGCATGAGTCACTACGCCCAGCATAGTATGTGGTTACCGGGATCAAACTCAGGACCTTGCGCTTGTGAGGCAGGTGGTGGAACCACTAAGCTAAATCTCTGGCCCTATAACAGCTATTCTTTTGGAGTGAGATGGAATCTCAGTGTTGTTTTAATCTACATCTCTCGAATGACTAGTGATGTTGAACAGTTCTTCATATGCTTCTTAGCTGCTTTTACTTCTTTCTCTGAAAAGGGTCTGTTCATTTCAGATGCCCATTTTTTGAATTGGGTCTTTAAATTTGGGGGAGCTGATTTTTTAAGCTCTTTATATATTCTAGATATAGCAGGCCTTTGTCTGAGAGACAGCTGGTAAAGATTCTTTCTCAATTTGTTGGTTGTCTTTTTGGTCTGCTGGTGGTCTCCTTTGCTGTGCAGAAGTTTTTTAGTAAAAAGAGAGCCCATTTGTTGATTCCTTCTGCTGGTTCTTGTGCTATAGAGGTTCCCAATGTCTCTAAGAGTTTTACCTTACCTCTTATGTAGAAGGCTTAGTGTTTCTGTTTTAATATTTAGGTCTCTAATCCATTTTGATTTTAGTTTAGTACATGGTGAATTTAGTCTTTGGCAGGTCGAAGCCCAGTTTTTCTAGCACCGTTTATTAAAGAGGCTGTCTTTCCTCCATTGAGGGTATTTGGCTCCTTTGTCAAAGATGAGGTGTCAAAGTGTATCTGAAGTTGATTCTGGATCTTCTAATCTATTCCACTGGTCCTCAAGTCTGTTACTTTGTCATTTCCATACCATTTTTATCATAGTGGCTTTATAGTACAGTTTTAAGTTGGGGATCATGATACCCCCTACCATGTGCTTGTTTCCTAGAATTGCTTTTGCTCTTCTAGGTCTCTGATGGTTCCAGATAAACTTTTGGATTATTTTCTGTAGATCTGTGAATTATAGTGTTGGGATTTCAATCAGTATTGCATTGAATCTATACAATAGTTGTGGAAGTATAGCCATTTTGACAATATTAGTTCTTCCTATCCAGGAATAAGGATGTCTTTCCATTTTCCATTATCCTCTTCAATCTCCTTTTTTAGAGTGTTGTAGTTTTCAGAGTAGAGGTCTTTCACTTCCTTTGTTAGATTGATTCCTTAGATATTTCATTTCTTGGATGCTATTGTGAAATGGATTGACTCCTTAATTTCTCTCTTAGTGAGTCTGTTATTGTGTTTAAAAAGACTATTGACTTTTGGATGTTGACTGTGTATCTGGCTATGCTACTAAATTTGCTGATTAAGTGTAACAGTCTTTTGGTTTGAGTTTTTAGGTTCTTCTATATATAGTATCATGTGATCAGCAAATAATGACAGTTTAACTTCTTTCTTTCATATCTTTATTCCTTTTATTTCTCTTAGCTAATTGCTATGGCTAATGTTTGCAGCACTATATTGAACAGGAGTGGTGATCATGGACATCTTTGTTCCTGATCTTAGTGTGAAAGGTTTACGTTTTTGACCATTAAGGATGATGCTGGCTATTGGTTTCTCATAAATAGCTTTTATTGGGTTCAGATAAAGTCCGTCTATTTCAATTTTCTGTAGGGTTTTGTATATGAAAGGGTGTTGGATTTTGTCAAATGCTTTTTCTGCATCTATTGAGATGATCATATGGTTTTTGTCTGAGTCTTTTGATACAGTGAATTGTTTATTGATTTATGTATGTTGAACCATCCTTGCATCTCAGGGATGAATCCGGGTTGGTTGGTATATATGATCTTGATGATTCTCTGTATTCTGTTTGCCAGTATCTTGTTGAGGATTTTTTTTTAGACAGGGTTTTGCTTTGTAGTTCAGGCTGGCCCTGAGCTCACTATATAGCCCAGACAAGCCTCGAACTCAGCAATCCTCCTGCCTCTGCCTCCCGAGTGCTGGGAATTACAGGAGTGAGCCACCACACCCAGCACTGTGGTATGTGGTATTGATTGCTGGTGAGCATGAGTCACCACACCTAGCATTGTATATGGTTACGGGGGATCGAACTCAGGACCTTGCAATTGAGAGGCAGTCACTGGAACCACTAAGCTAGATCTCCGGCCCTTATTGAGGATTTTTGCATCCATGTTTATTAGGGAGATTGGTCAGTAGTTTTCTTTTTTGGTTAGGTCTTTCTCCTTTTGGAATCAAGGTAATGTTTGCTTCAAGGAATGAATTTGGGAGTACTGCTTCCCTTTCAATTTCATTAAAGAGTGAGAAGTAGTGGTGTTAACTCTTCTTTAAAAGTTTTGTAGAATTCCACAGTGAAGCCATCAGGACCAGGGCTTTTCTTTGTCAGTAGGTTTTTCATTACATTTTCAATTTCACAGATTGATATTGGGGTATTTAATATTTTTATATCTTCTTCAACTTTGGAAGTTCATGTGTATCTAGAAATCTATCCATTTCTTCTGTATTTTCCACCTTATTGGAGTACAAGTTATCAAAGTAAGTGTTTATTATCCTCTGGACTTCTGGATTAGTGGTGATTCCCCCTTCTCATTCCTAATAGCATGGATTTGAGCCTTTTCCTCCCTTTGTTTGATAAAGTTGGCTAGGGGTCTGTTGATTTTGTTTATCCTTTCAAAGAACCAACTCTTCGATTTGTTGATTTTTTTGTATTTTGCTCTTCATCTCCATTGCACTGATTTCTGCTCTGATCTTTATAATCTCCTCCCTAGTATGAGCTTTGGGTCTGTCTTGCTCTCCTTCTAGTAGCTTGAGGTTCAGCAGTAGATTGTTTATTTGAGCTTGCTCTGTTTTTGTCACGTAGGCATTGACTACTGTGAATTTCTGCTGTAGAACTGCTTTCATTGTATTCCATAAATTCCTGTATGTTGTATTGAGGTTATCACTTAATGGAAGAAACTGTTTAATTTCTTCTGTGACCCATTGGTTCATCAGGGTTATTCAATTTCCATGTATTTGTGAGGCTCTTGGAATTTGTTTTGCTATTGAGCTCTAATTATGAGGCACCATGATCTCACAGTATACAGAGGATAACTTCAATTCCTTTGCATTCACTTAAACATGCTCTATGAACTTGCATGTGGTTTATTTTGGAGAATGACCCATGAGCAGCTGAGAAGAATGTGTATTTGGACTTTGTAGGGTGAAATACTCTGTGGGCATCAATTAAGTCCATTTGTTCAAAAGTTTGGTTTAGCTCAAGTATTTCCTTATTGATTTTTTTTGTGCAGTTGATCTGTCTAGTTGTGACAGGATATTGAAGTCCCCTTCTACTATTGTATTAGTGCTTATCTTGTTTTTCATATCCCTTAATATTTGTTTATATAGTTGTTTTTGCATTTGAATTTGGTTGTATTTATAAATGTTATTTCTTTCTCTTGGATTGTTCCTTTTATAAGAATATAGTGTCCTTTTCTTTCTTAATCAGTTTGGTTTTGAAATCTATTTTATTTGCAAATAGGACAACCACTCCTGCTTTTTTGTAGTTTCCCGTTGCATGGAGAATCATTTTCCTTCCTTTTACTCTCAGTCTATGGCTTTCTTTCTGAATTAGGTATGTTTCTTGTATGCAGCAAATTGTAGGATCTTCTTTTTTTTTTTTTTTTTTTTTTTTTTTTTTTTTTTTTTTTTTTTTTTTTTTTTTTTTAAATTTTTTGTTTTTTTTTTTTTTTTTTTTTTTTTTTTAAGGATCTTACTTCTTATCCATTCTGTCAGTTTGTGTCCTATATTTGGCCTACTGAGGTTATTGACATTAATGGTTATGACTGATACGGACTTATTACAACCTGTCATGGTATTTTCTTTTTCTTGGCTCCTTTATTTTTTGCTTTTACCCTTTTCCATTCAGTATCTTGTCTTGCCCAATGGATTTAGTCTGATAGGTCTCATGGGTTTGTGACTTTCCTTATTTTTTTCCAAGATATTCTTTAGAATTTTTTGGAGTGCAGGCTTTATGTTTGTGAAGTTTTTGAGGTGTTCTTTGTTATGGAAGTATCTTATTTCCCCATCAGTTTTGAAAGATGATTTTGCAGGATACATCAACCTAGGTTGGAAATTGTTTTCCTGCAATACTTGAAACACTTCACTCTAGGCTCTCCTTGCCTTGAGTGTTTGCGTTGAAGTCTGCTATGATACTGATGGGCTTTCCATTCTACATGTTTTTTTTCTTTTCTGTTACTGCTTTCAGGATTTCATTTTTTGTTGTATATCTGGAAACTTGATAATTTTATGCCTAGAGTGTAGCTTTTTTTTTTTTTATAACATAGCCATTAGGAGTCCTGTATGTCTCACTTATCTGTATGTCCAATTCTTTCATTTTTCCTTTGAGGTTTTTGCCATTATATCTGTGAACAGGTTTTTTATGTCTTTCATGGTGTCTCCTGCCTCCTCAGTGATTCTAATCAGTCTTATTTTCTTTGAGTCATCTAGGAGCTGTTGAATTGATTTCTCATGTCCTCTGCCATTTTCCATAAATTAATCCTTTCCTATTCATTGGTTGTGATCCTATCCTCTAGGTCTGCAATTCAGTCCTCAGCTTCATTTATCCTGTTTTGCAGACTTTGGCTCTTGTTTTTGATAGCTTGCAACTCTCCTTGAAGCTATTTAAAAGGTTCCATTGCTTTTGTTATCTCAGATTCTGTCATGTCCCTGATCTCTTCCTTAGCATTATTAATCATATCATTCACTTTGGACACTATCTCTGTTTTCATCTCAGAGATCAGTTCTGATTTCCACTTTACTAGTTGTGTTTTTGTTACCATCTCAGAGAGTCCTGGTGATGGAGCTTTAGTTTGTTCCATTTCCCTTTTCCATGAATTCCCCTGTGATGGTGATCTTTGTATCTGGGTTTTTGAATTTTTTTTCTCATTTTGTTCGTTGTTAAATTTTTTGCCTGCTGTCTGGGCAATGTTTGTTGCAAGTATCTTTCTTCTTAGTATTCGGAACTCTTAGGAGATGACTAATTCCTGGGTTGTCCTTCTTTGATTGGTAATAGCACTTGAGTAATCTCAGTTCATGACTGTGGTAAAGTGGATTCCTTCATTCTTTCAGTTAGTGTTTTTTTTTTTTTTTTGGTGTGGTGCACTAGGCAGAGGAACTCGCAGAGGGCCTGTGTCTAGGTTCCACTACTGCTTTTACACTTATTCAGTCCACAGAGAAGTAGGTGGTGACTCTGGAGGCCCAATGCCATGTAACAGCCAGTTTGGCCAACAAGGAAGTAGAGATGCCAAGGCCTTATGGTCATGCCCTGGTCATGAAAAAGTTGCAGGCTGGGTGCTGGTTGATGATGCCCAGAGCCTTCTGGCCTAGATCCACCACATGACCCTGGCAGGCCCCACTAACTCAGTCTACTTCTGCTGGCTTCTGGTGCAGTGAAGTTGGCAGGAAAGTTGCAGGCCTGAGTGGCATTCACTGGTGCAGGTGACCTTCCTGTTAGCACCAGCTATGCAACCCTACCTTGCCCCATTTGCCTGTCTGTTTCCCCAGACCCCTGGCAGAGTCAATAATTAAGGGAAGTGCAGGGTCAAGCAGAGCGTAAAATGCCATGGACGAACCTTCTTACCAGCATTAACAGCCCGGCCCTACCTGGCTCTACTTCCCCGGTCTGTTTTCCCAAGCTTCTGGTGCAGTCCACAATTTAGAGCAATGCAGGGCCAAGCAGTAGTGACAATGGTGTGGGCAAACCTTCCCACCACCAACATTAGCCTGGCCTCTCCTGGCCCTGCTTCCCCAGGGCTCTAGTGCAGTTCACGGTTCAGGGAAGTGCAGGACAGCTACATTTTAATTGAAGGTATTTTTACTCTTAAAAGTGGCTTGTACAAGAACAAGTTATTGGCTTTTGACTCATGAACAATTGAGTTTTTAGAGCACAGAATGCATTTTCCTATAGAAACAATTCCTTAGAAAGAATCATGAAGGTCAGACTTTAAAGATCAGACAAAGCATCTGAGGATCTTGCTTAAAACACGGTTTGTAAGTCCTGTGTATTACCTGTATATTTCTAATAGGTTCTCAGATGATGCCAGTGCTACAGCTCTGAGGGCTACATTTTAGGTAGCAAAAATCTGAATATTACAGTATAGAAATTTTATGTTAAATTAACTTTGTGGCCTATCTGGTAACTTAAAGCTTCATTTCATTGTGAGGAGAGAAGGGATTCCAGGTTCTAGGTAATGCTTCTAATGTATCTCCTCATGCAAATCCTAGTGACTGGGGACAATTTCTTTTGCACTCTTTTTGAGCTCCCTTGAGGGTTCTGACCAGGAATGGAACAGTACTCAGTGTGGAAGGAGCTGAGGAGCCTCACCTTGGATTCGGCACATTTGTAACGGGGTCTATAAGAGCTGTCACAATCATGAATTAGGGTTTCATGAAGACTGTGCCGGGAGGTGGGGATAGGAGGCACAGACACTAAGGACAGCGTTGTGAGTCACAGCAAGTAGTTAGAGGGACTGCCAGGGGAAGAGCCAGGAAGAATTGCAGGGATGGACCGCAGCTGTCAGTATAGCTGCAAATAAGAACTGCCTCAGTTTTGAGTCACTGGGAGACAGTGTGTTTGGAGTTTTGAGGATTATTTGAAATAGGTAACTCTTAAATTAAAAAAAGCTAGGCTTAATGCTAAACCTGTGTCTTTTTCTAATTAGTATATGCATCATTCTTAAGACTAATATTTCTGTCCATATCATCCTATCTTGTTTTAATTGAAAATATAGAATGATCTTTAAATTCATTCTGTTTTTGCTTATTGTTTTAAAAAAATAATAAAAACTAATAACCACAAGCTACAAATTAGTAATTTCTGTTAGGGATTGTTTTCTTCATTTCCCCATAGGGACATATTTAACCAAGTGAAATTACTGACATAGACATAAATACATTTTTCTTGAGAAGTCTTCATATTCAATATATGTTCCTGGGGCTCTTCTGTCCCATATTCCTCTCCACTTGAATATTTTTTGAATTTTTTTTTTTGAATAAGATTATCTTAGGCTCACTGTGGCCTAGAGAAGGTGACACATGACAGGGTTCTCAGAACCTTTGTCAAATAACTCACAGTGCCTGTTTGAAGGTTGTAACTATGGAAACATACGTTTCAAATACAGTAGATTCTTTTTTTTTTTTTTTTTGAGATAGGGTCTCGCTTTGTAGTTCAGGCTGGCCCTGAGCTCACTATGGTGCCCAGGTAAGCCACTGCGAACTCAGCAATCCTCCTGTCTCTGCCTCCCGAGAGGAGATTCTTTTTTGTAATCTGTCCAACTTCTATTCGGTCCCTAGTAGGTATGTAGCATAGAGCCAGCAGATGGCATCTCTTTGCTCCTGAGTTCTTTTGTAAGGCTGGGACATGTAGGGGAAGCTTGTGCCACATACTGTGCTCAGTCAAAGGCATCGGAATACAGGGCAGCAACAGAACTAGTGTCCTATTATATTAGCCCTAATTCTTCAATTAAACTATTTGTAAATTCTATTATTTGCCCACTATTTGCATTTATTTATAACAAAAGCCATAACTATGAATTTCCTGGCACCTACAAGAAAAGGGAACATTGGCTGGTGTTTTTTCCAATATTGAATTTGTGCTCTTTTTTCCCCTCCACAGACTTTTTCAGTAGCTCAGGCAATAGAACCAAACAGCATGGAGGAACGGATTGCAGAGTTGAACCGACAGAGCATGGAAGCGCGTGGAAAACTGTTACAGTTGCTAGAGCAACAGAAGCTTGTTGGCTTGACTCTCTCGTCCCCACCAGTGTCACCTGTTCAGTCGCCTCTCAGAGCATGGACTGGTTGGTCACAAATTTGTGATTTAAAAACTAGAAATATGAAGGTTTCATTTTCTGAATTTTAGAGTTCATAATGAGGCCAAAGAAGTCTCAGAGCATATATTTCTAGTTCCTTCAATTCTATATCAAAAGAAGTAGGTTTGTATCACTGAATATATAGGACTAGAAGGGATATATCCTGATTCTACCATATGATGCCTACAGTTAATCTTTGGGGTGTCTTAGTTTCTAGGTTGCCTTTATATCTATGAGATTCATTATGGTATATGATTCCCATAGGACACAAAATATGAGCCTCCAAATTATATTTCAGAATTTTATTAGCATCAAATTACAAATTATTGTTCTGTTAAAATGAATCCTATTTAGGAATGTGACAAGCTAGAAGGGATTCTAAGTAATAAAATAGTAACTGAAAAATTTGTCAGTATGTATTCACATTAAAAAAAATACTGATGAAGTGAATCTCCAGTTGGTTTTCCCAAAATTGGTTAAGACTCTCAAGGGATAGAATTATATGAAGACCATAGAGAGAATAAAGACTTGGACCTGGTATAAGAGAAGCTTCTAGCTGGTCTGTGAGGTGTTTCTCAAGGTGTTCAGACATTACTGTTGTAGAGGGACTCATCTGTTGTGTGCTGGTTGAAATGAAGGTACTTTAATCTGCAAGTGAGATTTAACCTGTTAGATATTATTTCTCTTTTGAAATTATTTACCCAAAAAGCAGGCTCGTAGAAATTACTGGGTAACTGTTGGGTAATACATTTCACCTAAGGACCTTCCTCAGTGTTTATTTTAGGATTCCTCACATGACAGCTTTGTCTACTGTTCTTCAAAGTCATGAAGTGTGGGGCTGGAGATTTAGCTCAGTGGTTCTGGTGCCTGCCTAGCAAGCGCAAGGTCTCTGGTTCAATCTCTGGTAACCACATACCACACATGCTGGGTTTATTGGCTCAAGCCTATAATCCCAGCACTCGGCGGGGCAGAGGCAGGACGATTGCTGAGTTCAAGGCTTGCCTGAGCTAAATAGTGTGCTCAGGGCCAGCCTGAACTATAAAGTGAGACCCTGTCTCCAAAAAAAAAAAAAAAAAAAATCATGAAGTGTGGAGCAAACTCTGATTTGGATAAATATACTAAACTGCTCAAATATACATGAACACTACACCTGCCACTGTATGAATGCTATACGGTGTCAAACATCCAACATTCATTTTGGCACCAAACACCAAATCAATATATACACTAGACAGTGTCTGTTAGTGCAAAGTGCAGCAAAGAAACACTAAGCAGCTCGCTTGTAAGAATAATTTTGTGATTAAAATGATATTATTGCCTGAATAATTCTAAGGTTAACAAATCCTCTTATTTCTGTTATTTCATTTAGAACTCAACATACCCTGAGAATAGACAGGTTTGAAATTATACCTATTCATAAGTAAGCAAGCCAAGGTAAAGAGAGGTTAAGTGCTTTTTGGAAATTGAAAGCAATTTACAGTTTGCATATGTATGCCCATTCTGGCAGCTCTCTCTTAAGGTACCGTTTTTTTAAGTAAAATTCTTGCTTTCATAGCAGTCTCTGGGCAATAATGATAAAAATAATAATTAATTACATACATGGAAAGCCCTTTTTGTTTCTTAGGGTAACTGAGGAGTACTTTATAAAATTAAATTGGATTTTAATTTTCTTAAAGTTAGGAAATCACTAGTGAGGCTTTTGTTGCTGTTTTGTTTGTTTTTTTGAGACAGGTTCTTACTACATAGCCCAAAATGGCCTCAAACTCATGGCAATCCTCCTGCCTCAGCCTCCTGAATGCTAACATCAGAGGCATGCACCATTAGGCTCAGCTTAAGAAATCACTGGTGTTAAGCACTGATTGATGAGAGCCTCTGCAAAACTGCCAGGGATGGACAGCAAGTGTTTCATTAGTAAATACTTAGTGAATGTTTGTTGATTGATTACATACTTCTGAAATATTTAAATATATATAATTATATTTACTTTTGGCCATATGAGCTCTTCCACCAACTTTTGCCTTATGCATTACTGTCTTCAGTAATGGTAGTAAAGTAATAGATTTATAGGTTGAAGGTTTTAACAAATTGCTTCAGAAATTTCTCCCTTCTCCCTTTTCTTTTAAATTGTATATGTCTTGTTTTGGTCATGGGTCTCAGATTCTTTAGGGAAGTCTGTTCTGTTGTTCACTTCCAGGTCTGACATAGCACTGTCTGAAGATTCTGGTTCTCTATTAATTGGCATGTGCTGAGTCGACACTAACCCCTGTAGTTTCTGCTCTCACAGTTCACCTTTCAAAAAAGTCTTTCGAGTGTGTCTGAGTTGTAGTGATAATATTGAAAGAATTCTACTTTTGTAAAATAAGACTGAAACTGAACAAAATTATTATGTTTATCTTACTGTCAGGTTACGAACCTGTTTATTCTTTCATATTTTAGAAGGTGGAAAGAGGACCATTGATGTATGTATTCCAGGAGCAGAAACCCCAGAAAGCTCCAAAGGCAGCAATGCTGTCTCTCCTGCCGATGGGACAAATATGAGAAGGTGGGACTGCAGAGTGAGCAGTGTCTTTAAAGATTAAGGGTGCGGTGTGGGTTTTATTCTCTTTGTGATAAACGGATGTGCATGACATCTAACTTAACTTCAGAAAGACTCATAGAGAAAAGAACGGAGAGGAGAACTGGGGAGAAGGTGAGGGAAGAATAAAGATAAGTAGAAGATACTTAAAATGGGCTAACTGCTGAGGTAGAATATTTAGTTAGGAAATTAGGAGGTGACAGGGGACAAGATGAGTAAATTGGCTGCTAGTGTTCCTCTACATTGTGGAACTGGAGCTCGCAAGCTGAGTGATTTGCCAAAGAGGTCACATGGTTGGCAAATGGTGACATTACTGATGCACCTGGTTTTTCTGTGTCTACTCTGCACCCTCAGGCATGCTGCCCCACTCCAGTTCTCATATCTTTTCTCCCATCCTGACCTCCTCACCCACCCCCCATCGGATGTCCATCTTTCCCTTCAGTGTCAGAAACTTCTGTGCAATACCACAATGGTGGCACATTGGTCAGAATGCACAGAATGTATCACATGAGAATGAACTGAATGTGAGGCATGAACTTGAGTTAATGTATTGATACTGGGTCCTAGGTTGTAATAGATGTTCCATACTAATCCAAGAAGTTAATGGAGAAGCTGTTAGAATTGAGGTGCGGCCATGTGAGAAGTGTCTGTATTTGCCACTCAGTCTTTCTATAAACCCCAGAATGCTTTAAAAATTAGTTTAAAAAAAGGAGCTGTAGGTTGGGGAAATTGTGGTACAAATAATTTTCCTAATTTGGACCTCAGTCAACCATTCTTTTTGAAGCTCTTGCCAGACATAAGAATTGTCATCACTTGCATAATCTGAAGGTTAATATTAGCTCACTCTCATTATCTTTTTTATTCTCATAAATAGATCTTCAGGGGCCACTAGTAATTCTTGTTCTCCTTTAAATGCCACCTCAGGGAGTGGACACCTGACACCTGTTAATCCGAGAACAAAGGTATGTGAAATGTGTGTAGGGGTCATAAGGGTGAGAGTAGAACATGACTGATTTTAGTGATTCCCATTCTTAACTATTATTCCTGAAGATGAGATAAAATTCTCAGAAAGAAATACAATTCACCATCAATAGAAAAAAAGTCATATACTTCTGTTTTCTAGAGTCATTTATTTTACCAGTCTTTTAAGATTGGAAATTACTGGTTTCAGCTGGGCTTTCCAAATATTGTGCCAGGACACATGTGAAAGGACCTTGAATGGGCTGTAGGCAGGCTGAGATGGTGTTTTCCCCATCCTTTCTGTGCCTGCTTGGCATGCAGGACAGCTGGAGCCTGGGGCCCAGGGATTTTACCCCAGGAGGCCAGGTAAATAGAGGGGAAACAAATGCTGTTTGTATTCTTCATGTTACCTAGTATATGTTATATTGCTATAAGGATGTATAAAGCTGAGCATTTCATGATGTATCCAAAAGTTTTACAGAAGGCGTTCTATTTATTTTTTGGTAAAATATATTTTTCATTGTTTTGTCATAGGAAATTATGAGGATATCTTTAAAATTGTGAAAACTACTTTTGTAGGTCCAAGCTAACTGCCTGATGTGGAGGAATCTTTATTAGCTTTACTACTAACTTTAGTAATTAGATCTAAGAGTGGGTGCTTACACCCCAAATGAGAGATTTAGCTATTCCCATTTGCCTAGCACTACACTTGTCCTTTTTTTATTTCTTGCAGTCTTAAAAAGCTTTCAGATTAGCTGTTTTATATAACTTTCGTTCCAGGCACTTAGTAGCATTTAACTTATTAAGATCAAATAATTTCTTATATCATTTCAAAAAGTTATACCTTTGAACCACTGGACTTAATCATTTTTAGAGAAAGAAGGACTCTTCAATCAGAAAGGGGATCTTTGAGAAAATTGGTTATTTAGTACTGTCTCTGTTGAAGAAACACTGCCACTACTATTCAGGGACATAAGATGTCTTTCTTATATACTTTGAGTAAATAATCTGTAAATGTTGAGTGGTTTCATGTTTCTGGTTAGCTTCTAAATCCTTTCTACCTCTTTGTTCAACAGACTGAAAAACAAAATGAAGGCTGGTTTGCTCTTTCTACCCACATGTCATAAATGAAGTTGAAGTCACCTTTTATGGAATTTGTTCTGGATATTTTACTGTTGGCTTTCCAGTCCCCTTTTACTGCTCCTGACTTTAAGTTTTTGCTACTTCAGATAAAATCTAGAAAGATCCTATGAATTAATACTAACAGAATGGAGTAAAAAAACCCAATTATTTTATTTTTTATTTTTATATTTTGTTGTATTTTTTATTTTCAAATAGGTTTTCAACAACCAATTAACCTTAATAATTCCCTGTGAATAAAACCTGACTGTACAAGAATTAAAATTTTATATTTTAATAATTTCTAAAATATTTTAAGGTTTTGAGAAATGTAATACATTTTTACCTTCATCAGATAATATATTTTTACCTTTATTCTGGTTTTTTTATTCAGCGTATCTTAAATGTGGATCTGTTTCATTTTTTTCCTGAAGGACTAAGTTGTTTTGCATTAAAATGCCTCCGTGTGATTAGTCAGGTTTTCAGAACAATGTGATACATTTGGTTTCTTGTTTGATGGGAAATTACTACTGTCTGTCACCTTTTCTAGGTGGAACGTACAACCTTAAACATTGGGTGTGGAAATGTATATATTTGCTTAAGTAGTTAAGAATGTATAAATTCTAAGAATCTTAATTTAGTTTTTAATGTGAAAATAATATGACAATGTACATCAAATAAATATCATAGAACTCAGATGTCTAGATGTAGTAGCTGAATTAATGATTTAATGTGTGTGTGAAACAGAATTATGTAAATACAGAAAACTGATCAATTTTCCCAGTTCAGGATCTCAGCAGATTGCAAGTCGTCTGCTTGGTTCTCAGACGTCGGTTCTATTCTCAGTTTGCTTTTTGAATGGTCTTTGAGCCTGGACTCCATGATAGGAGTTTTTGGGGGTGAGAGAGGTGGGAGTGCGGAAGGGCAGCACCAGAACCACCTGGGAGCTTCCTCGGACACCACTGTTCCCTCTGGAAGTGCCTTATCCAACTTTTTCTTTGGCCTTTTCATTTTGCGTCAAAAATAATTTTCCTCTGGCAACGCTGATTTTATTTAAGTCCTCATTTTTCCATCCATGTTGTACATTTTTACTTTTGGAAACCTGGTATTTAATAAATTCTATCCCTGTCTGTGATATAAACCATTTTAGTGTTACTCGTTCTTAAAATGACAAGTCACCTACTTGTTTTGCAAGTGCATTCTTCCTGAGATGCATTTTCCTTCGTGTTTTTCAACTGATTAGCCCTTTATCTTCCTCTTCCCCCATGCCCCCATTGCTCCGAACTTCAAAACCCATCACTGTCAAACTTGGGAAGCTTTTCAAAACCAAATGACCCCTAGGGCTGGGCCTGTGTTTTGTGTGTCCCCGGCAACCTGCAACCTCATTTACACTTTAAGAGCTGACAGAGATAATAAAGTTTGAAACCAACCAAACCACACAAAATCCCAGGGCAGCCTCCGCCCAGGTCCTGACCCGGGATTCACCCCTGTGCGGCACCACCTCCCGTCTTTGCAGTATTGTCACTGACAAATATACTTGCCTAGGAGTTTTAGAGTCCCATTTAAAACTCAACGCGAGACGGCTACTGCGGCAGGGCCTCCCATGCTGCTCTGGAATTTAAGTACATATTTTCGCCAAGTATTCAAATGTCGTTTAACTATTACCATGGCATCTTTAGCAGTTAATGATATGGCAGACGGCTGAACTTTCCCGTTTCGCCCTGAGCCGCCTCGGGAACACCAGCTTCCGGGACCCAGCGCCAAGGCTCCGCCCAGAAGCTGAGCCGGGCGCTGGGCCGCGCATGCGCCCTACTCGCCCGCCTGGGAGCAGGGCGTTGCCGTGGTAACTGCCGTAAACTATGGGTGGGTGCTGAGAACACACACTGTAGGCGGCGGTGAGAGTCTTCTTCGGTAAGTTTGGGCTCCTGAACACGAACCCTCCCTCTTAAATCTGTTAGTGACTCAGCGGTGGGATCCGCTAGGACTTTAGGCTGAACGCACCAGTATACTCTGGGTTTTGCTGAAACAGGTATCTTCATCCTCCCCAAAGTAGCCCAGCAAACGTTCTGGGTAACTATTAAACTCACTGCAGGCACAGTCCCTGCCTGCAAGACCCAGTTTGATCCACAGGTGGAAGGCGGCCTGACTATGCGAGAATAGTGGCCGGGAGTCTGGCGGCCGAGACCAGCAAAGCCACCCTTCCCCACACTCAGCTGAATGCGACACTGGGCAGGTTGGCTCTTATGTACTTGTTTCCTCTTCTGTGTAAAGGAAGACGGCAATGCTTACCTATTGGGGTTCAGGTTTTAATTAAACAGGAAAATTCAGACTAATCACTTAACACATGTAGGGCACACAATAGGTATTTGTGGAAGAAAAAGACATAGTAGCATACAAATGCTCTATGTGTTCCTATTTTGTCCTGTGTACTCTGATGGCTAAAACTTTTAAGACGCAAAGGATAAAAAGGGACTAGAGACCAAGAGAGGGAGGAGAAATGAACTACAAGGACGTACTAGGCCAATGGGAAAGACTTTAGAGCCATGCCAAGTAATGTAAGGACTCAGTTCTTATTTAAGTTCCTATTTGATGGAAATGAAGGGTCATTAAAGGCTAAGAACAAGAAGAATGGCACATTGAAAATATTACAGAAATACAAGGAACAGGGTGGAAAATGGCAGAGAAAGGAAAGACCAGGTCTAAGACTATGATAATGGTGAGATTGTACACAAGGAAGATAACTACAACAGTGACAGTGGGACTAGGCGGGAAGGACACATTGAAAAAACTTAATAACTGAATCCCTGGTAACAGGTCTTAGAAACCAATTGTATGAGTTGGGTGAGTGGGAGGGATTCAATGAATATCTGCTTATCTGTAAAATTTGAAAATTATAATTATGATAAATGTGAGTAACTCTTACTGTTTTAAGAATATGTGTAGAATTTCTTAAGACTTGCTTCATATGTCATAAGCATTTAAAAAGCATATACTATTATTATTATTTTTGCCCATTGTATTTCACTTTACAATGTCAAATTGAATCTATCTAAACTGGACAGCCCAATGGGTAGATTAAGAGAATTGGCCATAGATTAACAAATGACCCTGAATCTAATGAAAGAACATTTGGGATAGTTCTGGAAATAGGCCCCCAAGCCTAGCTACAGAGTTGTGTAAGATATGACATGATGTAGAAGGTACAAATAGATACAGTCTTTTTCATAGGAAACTCCCAAATTGCACCCAGAAACTCTTAGAACTAATAAACAAGTTCAGCAAAATGGCAGGATACAAAATAGACACTTAAAGATGAATAATATTTCTATATACGAACAATGAAACTACCAAAAGAAAAAAATTACAGGCAAACAGTCTGATTTACAGTAGCTTCAAAAAAAATCACAAATCAATCAAGAAAGTGAAAGACTTTATAATGAAAACTATAGTGCTCTGAGAAAAGATTAAGAAAGATGTAGTAAAATGGTGATAGTACCAAAAGTGACATATAGATTGAATGCAATTCTAGTTAAAATACATTTTTCTAAAACTAGAAAAAAAAATCTCAAAATTTACATGGAACCAGAAGAGACCTAGAATAGCCAAAGTAATTGTTATAGTTTATATCTAAAATGTTTCCAAAGGCTCATAGACAGGACTTACGGAAGAGGACTATACCATGGGGTGTTGTAGCTAACTTGCTATTAGGAAGTGGTTTGGTCTGGTTGGAATAGGCAGGTCACCAGGAGCTTGACCTGGATGGCATCTCTCCCTCCCTGCTTCTCCCTTTACTTTGTCTGCTCTCTGGCCACCATGCTGTGAGCATCATTCATCTGCTCAGGTCTTTCACCATTCCCCTGACTCTGCAAGGACAGAGACTTCTAAAATTGTAAGTTAAAATAAACCACTAGTTGTGGGTGTCAAGGATTTTGTCTCACTGATGAGAATGTGACTCAGCAGTCCTGAGCAAAAGGAGTAACATAGGAGGCAACATAATTCTGGATCTTCACTTATACTACAAACTACAATAACAAAAAGAGCATGATACTAGCTCAAAAAATGAAGGGTTGACCACTGGACTAGAACTGAGAATGTTGAAATGATGCCGCACATCTCCAACCATATGAATCTTGACAAAGGGACTAAGAATGTATGCTCTCTTTACCAAATGGTGCTGGGAAAACTGGTTATCCATACACAGAAGAATAACTGTAGACCTGTATCTTTCACTCTTTATTAAAAATAGATCAAAGGGTTCCATAGAAACAAAAACACTAAATCTGCTAGAAGAGAAAATCAGTAAAATTCTTGAAGATGAGTCATAGGCAAGGACTTTCTGAATAGGACCCCACTTGCACAAGAAATAATACCAAGAATCAACAGATGGGATTACATCAAATTGAAAAGCTTCTGCACAGCCAAAGAAACCATCAATGGAGAAGAGACAACCTACAGAGTGGAAAAAGTTTTGCTGTCTACTCAAGCTGAGGATTAATATCTAAAATATATAAATAACTCAAAAAAATTAGACCCCTGTCAAAATTGAGCAATTGAAGTGAATATGTTTCTTAACAGAAGAACTACAATGGTAAATCATTACATGCAAAAAATGTTCAATGTCTCTGGCCATTAGAAAAAAGCAAATTAAAACAACACCGAGTTTCCATCTTACTCTAGTAAGAGTGGTTATCATCAAAGACTCAAAACACAATAAGCACTGGCAAAATTGTGCAAAAAGGGGCCGGAGGGTTAGCTCAGTGGTTCCGGTGCCTGCCTCGCAAGCGCAAGGTCCTGAGTTCGATCCCCGGTAACCACATACAATGCTGGGCATGGAGACTCACGCCCACCAGCAATCAATACCACATACCACAGTGCCGGACGTGGTGGCTCACGCCTGTAATCCCAGCACTCGGGAGGAAGAGGCAGGAGGATTGCTGAGTTCGAGGCTTGCCTGGACTACATAGTGAGCTCAGGGCCAGCCTGAACTACAAAGCGAGACCCTGTCTAAAAAAAAAAAAAAAAAAAAAAAAAAAATTGTGCAAAAAAAAGTAGTACAGCTACCATACAGATTAGTATGGAGATTCCTCAAAAACTAAAACTAAAATTCCATTTGATCCAGCTATTTCCCTTCTAGGTATCTTCCCAAAAGAGCTAAATAAATCATATTACACTATTAAATGTATAGCTGTGTTTAAGTAGCACCATTCATAATAGCTAAATCTTAGGAGGGGTCTTTGTGCCCATCAATAGATGGATAAAGAAAATGTGCTTATAAACAACAGAGTAATATTCAGCCATAAAAGAGTCATTCCTAGGAAAAAAAGGTGGATTTTGAGATTATAATGAGAAGTGAAATAAATTAGACATAGGAGGTTAAATGTAACATGATATCTCTTATACGGGAAACCTAAAATATGGTTTAAAGAGCAAAATAAAAGAGAAATGATAAGAAAGTTGGAGGTAGGTTTTGTGGATATGGGAAGGGGATTAAAGAAGGAAAATGGAGTCAGGCAGGAGTGATGGGGAGTAAAAATGATCAAGATGGGATATGAGTGTGCACTCATTCCCCCACAATGAATGTAATTATTATGTATTACAACCATCTACTGATACTAAAAAGGAAAAAGAAAGATGTAAATGAATTTTGTCATTCTAGTTGGTGATAGTGATTGCACTAATTAAGTACCCAATACTCCTTTCTGTCTCCCTCCACAAATGGTGCCCTGTTGACTGCCTTAAGGAACACTGTGGATGTCCTCAGCATGTGATGTGACCAGGGAAGCGATTGGTCCTTCCTTCATGAAAGTATCCAGATCTTACAAAGAGATACAAATTAAGTGTATTGATGGCTTGGGAATGCATTTATCAAGTTATTTTGATAAGGAGAAATTAGAATCGTGCTTGAGAATAAATCAGTATCTCTAGTTGAGAAAGGAGATCTGGGGCATAAATGGGAACTACCTAAAATTATCTGAGAGGCTGTAATCCATGGAAAAACTTACTCTGGGTGTTTGTAACACAAAGGCCAAATGGACTCAAGCCACATACATTTCAGCTTAATGTTAAACATGCTAAGAACGAGAGCTAAGCACTAACAGTGTGCTGAAATCTTTAAATTTGCCTGATAGCATTCTTAAAGCTCAAAGCTTTACTGTACTGACTCGTTAAAATCTCAAACTTGTAACATAGGTGCTGCATTTTAAGGGTGAGAATACCAAGATACTGCATAGTTTAATATAGACAACTAACATTTGAACCCAGTCAGAGTGACTTTGTAGCTAATACTCTCAGCCTACCCAGTGCCCTGAAGTACTTTTCTAATGGGTCTGGCTAGATGTTTTGAATGCGTAGCCATATTTGTGGGAGGCTGAACTAAACAAAGGTTTGAAAATTGTTCAATTAAACTTAGAGTCGCAGTGGATTGCCCAGGCTGGACCCATGGGATTCTCCTGTTTCAGCCTCCCAAGTAGCTGGGACTATAAGGACACATTACCATACCAGCTTTTGAACATATTTAAGCCTTCCCCATATTAAAAAGAATTAGCTGGTAGTATCAGTAAAAACAATTCAAGCACCTGCTACATTTTTCATGTAAACCCATGGTGCTTAACATGAGTACTTGTGCCTGGCTACACAAAATAACAGGGAGTGAGACTGTGTTAATGATACTTAATTTGGGTCTGCACTGTGGCCTTTAAAAAGTAGTTTATTTTCCTTCCAGTATCTTAAATATTTATTTTTACCAAGTAAGTCTATTATCATCTCATCCATTTGTTAGCTCTCCTGTTGCTCTGGGACATAGTACCTGACACCCAGAACTTGAATTAAGGAGAGATTTAATTAGGCTCATCACCTCAGAGGATTCAGTTCATGGTCTACTGGCAGGAACATAATGGTGGAAGGGCAGAGTAAAGCCTCACATTATGGCAGCTGGGAAGCAGAAGGCATGCAGGGTAGGTGTGCTGGTGGGAGTTATGCTTTCTGAAGGTATGCCATCAGTGTGTTAGTCACTTTCCTACTGCTGGGACAGAATACCTGACACAACACAAATTGGGACAGGTTTGTTTTGCTTTATGGTTTTAGTCTGTAGTTGACTGAGGCTTAGGGAGAAATGTCAGGGCAGAGAGGCATGGTGGAGAAAAACTGCTCAACCCGTGGCACCCAGGAAGTGGGGGAGGGGGAGTAAGGGACAAGAATGCACCCTTTCAGGTTATGGCACCAATGACTCTCCTCCCACCAGACCGCACCTTTTCATGCTACATTCAGCTGCTGAATTAATGGATGGATCCACTGATGTGTAGAGTTTCCCCCAATCACCTTCCAAATGCATGGGATTGTTAAGAGGAACATTTCAGATCCAAACCATAATGCCCAATAACCCACTGCTGCCAGCTGTGCCCTCATTCCTAAGAGTACATTCAGCTGTTTTAGCACATGGTGCCCCCAAGACCTACTCATCTATTCAGAAGTCTTTTTTCAGTCAGGTTGGCAGTGATGATGAATATCCCAGCTAAAATGGCTGTCATCAAAAGCCAAAACTGTTTCAGTAACTCTTAGACCATTCTAGTTCTGCTCAACCTCGGGTGAATCAAAATCCATGACATAGAAGAAAAGTTTATTTTGGGGCTATATTGAGAGAATTGCTGGGTTTTTTTGTCTTGAAATACAAAGGTGAGATGTTACATTTACTCCTTTTTGTATTTGCAGCAGTGCAAAGTATAATGTAGTTTGTATACAACCACACTTAATAGCTTTAAGAACTGAATTGACTTAAATTTTAAAAAGCCTTAAAGTCAAGGGAGAAAATTGCATTTAGGTAAGTTTATAGTTGTCCAAACAGTTTTATTCATAGTGTGTGGTAATTTGCATCCAAGCCCTGCAAAAATTGACATTGTCTTACACATGTTTCTCTTTTAAAGCTGTTACTTGCTATGAGCATAAAAAATAAATTTCTGTTTCCAGAACTGGAAGGAATTGGAAATAGACTGAATAGTGGAATTTAGATTTTGAAAGGTCTTGCTACTAAAAACTTTCTGTCATTTGATTTCTATTACACGCCTAAACCTTGGGGGGAGAAATATATTCTACAATCAGATGCAAGAAAGGAAAGAAGGAAGAAGAGGAGAATGAGAAGAAAGGGAGAAAAGAACTAGAAAAAAAGGCACACATGCTGGATAAGCATCACAGAGGCTGTCCAGTGATTTCCGCAGCATGCAAGTAGCCTGCCTGCCACTGGATGCAGGCCAGCCACCCTGGGGGACATTATTCTCCCTGGGTGAGTCTGGGTAAACACAATGAGTCTGCACAGTGACTTCTGCTGCCTACAAGCAGCCTGCCTGCCCCTGGACCCAGGCCAGCCACCCCATGGGAGCTCCATCCACCATGGGTGAGTCTAGGTAAGTGCTGCAAAGGCCATTCAGTGACTTCTGCCACCGAGAGCAGCCTGCCCACCACCAAACCCAAGCCAGCCACCCTGTGGACCTCCGTCCAGCTCAAGTGAGTCTAGGTAAGCACCATGGAGGCCACACAGTGACTTCTGCTGCCTGCAAACAGCCTGCACACCACCAGAATCAAGCCAGCTGCCTCAGGGACGTCTACTCCCCCTGGGTGAGTCTGGGTAAACACTGTGGAGGATGCACAGTGACTTCCACCTTCTGCAAGCAGCCTACCCACCACTGGATCCAGGTTAGACACCCCCTTGGAGCTCCACTGCCCTTGGGTGAGTCTGTGTAAGTGATGTGGAGGTTGCACAGGGACTTGCACTGGAGACCAGCAGCCTTTGGTCATCTCACTGGACCAGAAGCACAGGGGACCTTTCCCCTGTAGTGAGAGTCTGGGTAAAAGTGCCGTGGAGATCATGCAGTGACTTCTGCTACCTGTTAGCAGCCTACCCACCACTGGACTCAGACCAGAACCCTTGAAGGTGCTGTTTTGTATGAGGCTGGGTAAGCACCATGTAGGTTGTGCAGTGACTTACAGCACTTGTCTGCACAAAAGAAATGAGAAAAAATTCAAAAACCCAGATGCAAAGATCATCACCACAAAGGAATTCAGAGAAAAGGGAAATGGAGCAAAATGAAGCTCAATCACTAGGACTCTGAACTGGTAATACAAGCAGATGTACTAACATGGAAATCAGAACTGATCTCTGAGATGAAAACAGAGATGCTGTCCACAGTGAAAGACTTCATTAAAGAAGAGATCAGGAACATCATAGAATCGCAGATAACAAAAGCAATGGAACATTTTAAAGAGCTTCAAACTGAGTTCAAAATGATCAAAAATGAGAATGGGCCAGGCGTGGTGGCTCATGCTTGTAATCCCAGCCCTCGGGTGGCAGAGACAGGAGGATTGCTGAGTTCGAGGCTTGCCTGGGCTACATAGTGAGCTCAGGGCCAGCCTGAACTACAAAGCGAGACCCTGTCTCAAAAAAACAAAAAAATGAGAATGAAAATTTGCGAAGTAGTATGAATGATGCTGAAAACCAAATTTCAGACCTAGAAGCCAGGCTCACAGCCAATGAACAGGAAAGGAATAACTTACAGAAAATGGCAAGGGACCATGAGAACTCAATCCAACAGCTCCTAGATCACTTGAAGAAGAGTAACATGAGGCTGATCAGAGTCAGTGAAGAAGCAGAAGACAGTACAAAAGACATTAAAAAACTGTTCACAGATATAATGGCAGAAAACTTCACAGGAGAAGAATTGGACATACTGATAAATGAGGCATATAGGACTCCAAAGGGCCATAATATTAAAAAATTTGCAGCCAGGCATATAATTTTCAAAGTTCCAGATATCCAACAAGAGAATGAAATACTGAAAGCAGTTAGAGAAAAACAAATGACATACAAGAGGAGGTCCATCATGATCACAGCAGACTTCAATGCAAACGTTCAATGCAAGGAGAGGCTGGAGTAAAACATTTCAAGCATTGCAGGAAAACAACCTACAACCTAGACTGATGTATCCTGCAAAACTATTTTTCAAAATCGATGGAGAAATAAGATACTTTCATGACAAACAACACCTGAAGAACTTCTCAATTATAAAACCTGAACTCTAAAACATCCTAAAGAATATCTTGCAAGAAAAACAATGAAGATCAAAAACTCATGAGACCTAGCAGAGTGAATTCATTGAGCAAGACAAGAAACTGATTGGAAAGGACAAAAGCAAAGGAAAAAAGAGCCAAGAATAGGAAAACACCATGACAGTTATAAATC
>PVIC010021860.1:0-28151 GCA_004025085.1 Thryonomys swinderianus
AGAAACTTTAGGATTTCTCTTCTCCTCACCTCATAAAACTTTTTCAAGGCGCTCACCAGACACAGCTTCAAACTATCCACAATCTCTTGATGAGGCATCTGGAACACCACTCGTGAATACCATTTCGTGAGAGTCCTGTGATGGGCCGGCGAGAAGAAAGAAGAGAGGAAGATGAACAGATACTCACCGAGGAAGGCCCCTGGTCTACATGTCAGTATACATGTCAGGATTCTATCTGAGTCAACCCAACAAGTATTCAGAAATTGCATTTATGTTATATATGAACATGAAGTGATGTGGGAAGAGATTTTCAAGCCAGGTACAGAACACATAAAAATGTATAAATGTGGATATTTGCTAAGAAGCCCCCTCCAATAGAAAAATTTTAACCATACAGCCACCAAGAAAGGATTATTTAAATAATACATAATAAATTCTGTGGACCAGCTGAAAAGAATTGGGATTTATTTGTATCAGCATGGGAAATATCCAAAATATAGTTTAAGTGCATAAAAAAGTTGACGAATAGTACGCATAGTAATATCTCATTTGTGTATATGCATATATCATATACACATTTGTAGGATCATGTGCAGCATAACATTTCAGTTAAGGAAAACTGCATATATGACTGTTCCATCGCTTCTCAGCCTTTTGGCTAAGATCAAGTATAGTATGGTAATGATCTCAAAATTTCATTACCTAGTGATGTCATGGCAATCTAAGTTTACATGAGTATACTCTATGATGTTCATACAATGATAAAATCTCCTAAGTGACTTATGATTGTATACCTATCCCATGTGTGTTAATATATGCATAAAAGAATCTGAAAATATACATCAAACCTTTGCTGGTGGTGAACAAAAGGCCATGAGGAATTTTCACTTTTTAAATTTCTACAGATATGTAGAAGTAGCACGCCTTCTCTTTATAATCAGAACAAACAGGTAAATACTCATTTCTGTGGGGGAAGAAGTCAATGACAGAAGGCACAGCCTCCATCCTTGTAAGAGGGCACTCTGTAGTGGGGAGCAAACTCATACCTGTGACAAGTCTGATAAACAGGCTGCATAAACAAATATCACAGGAAGACAGAGGAAGGAGGTTAGAACTCTTTATAACTTGTACTACTCAAAAATACAAAAAAGTTGTGAGAACTTACAGATTGATGCTTGCAACAAAACCAAGGACAGAACGCATGCCTCTGCTGGGGTCATGGTAAACATCCATCCCAATCACCATTAACTGTTTCTAGATTAGAAAACAAAAATTGCAAATGCAAAATTCAAGCAATCCATCACTCCACCTTTAAATATCATCTGAGTGCTTATTTTTGTAGCACATATGCTAAAATTACTATCTGAGCCCCAAAGCAACCTCTCCATAGTGTTAACAAGTTAAAACAGACTCTAGGAAAGAAAGACTGGTATCAACTTGACATTTTCTTTTTTTGCTTTTGAGACAGGGTCTCGCTTTGTAGTTCAGGCTGGCCCTGAGCTCACTATGGTACCCAGGCAAGCTGCCGCGAACTCAGCAATCCTCCTGTCTCTGCCCTCCCGAGTGCTGGGATTACAGGCGTGAGCCACCACGTCTGGCATTGTGGTATGCGGTGTTGATTGTTGGTGGGCGTGTCTCCACGCCCAGTATTATATATGGTTACCGGGATCGAACTCAGGACCTTGCGCTTGCGAGGCAGGCGCCGGAACCACTGAGCTAACCCTCCGGCCCAGACATTGTCTTAACACAATGAACAAAGACAAAGATCTAGACTAGAAGTCAAGATCTTTTTCTGTGAAAAGATTAAAAAGAGTAAATACGCTTGGCTTTGTAAATCAATTTCTAAAGGAAGTATTTAATCCTGCCTTTAAACACCAAAAACAGCTATAGACTGTATAAATGGCTATGCTCCAATGAAACTATATTAAGGACACTGAAAGGTAGACTTCATGTAAATTTCATGTGTGATGAAATATTGATCTTATTTTTTCCTGTCATTTAAAAATGTGAAACCATTCTTAGCTCATGGATGAGATGTCCAAAAACAGCCAACTAGAAACAAAGCTTTTAGGTATGGGGGGGGGGGCAGATGGGACAAGAAAAGTAGCATCAAGGTGTATCATGTACAGGTACAAATCCCCTATGATGAATGTGATCATTATGTGTATCTAAACTGTACCAATAAGTGGTACATCTAAATAAAAAACAGCCAATTAGAATTCTAACTGGAAACAGAAAGGACAACTACAGTAACAGGCAAGATGCTCTGGACAGCAAACTGAAGACAAATGTCAGCACCACTCACCAGAGGAATATCTACTCCCCAGAGTTCTCCACCCAATTTACAGTTAATCTGAAGCAAAATTTTCTGAGCCACACTCCGAAGCCTGGCGGGCTGACCAATGGTTCGAACACTGATGACCTATAATGACAGGACCAAAACATACAAAAAAAGGAAGGACATCCTCAACCTCTCAGAAAACATAAACAATTCTAAGATAAATACAGTAGTCCTTGGATCTTGGCTCCCTTCACGTCTGGATACCATTCCTGAATGATGCACAAGTCCCTTATATTCAGCGGCATAGTACTTGCATATAACTTGTACCCACCTTGTAGTAATAAATTTAGAGTACTTACAATACCTAATACAGTGCAACTGCTTTGTAAATAGCTGTTATATTGTTTAGGGAATAACAAAAAAGTTTGCATGCATTCAGCACAGTTGTAATTTTTCTTTCTCAATATTTAAGATAAGAGGTTGGTGAATCCACTGATACAGAAGCCATAGATATTGACTCTACTACATTTATTTTTTTAAAAACTCAAGTTAGTAGGAATGTTTTATATTAATTTTAATTTTGGGGATTTTATGTATGCATGCATACATGCAAAAACACACACACAAACACACACCCCTTAAACATAAAAACATCAACAAATAAAAATAGAAAAGTGTCTCACGAAAAACAGAATTTTTCAATCCCCTAAAAGAAAACAGCTTTGCCTTTTCAAAGTGAAGTCTATACTGTTAGAACAGTCATGAGAAGCCACCCAGGAGCTCAATTGCTCACTGGGGCAGGGAGATACTTAAGAAGAGGTATGTGCCTACTACTATTTGCCAGGCTACTCTGACTGGGAACCCTTTCACACAAGGCACTACACATAATGACTCCTAACAGCTATTTCAGTCTTCTAAATATATGTACCCCACCTCCCAAGCATCTGGAAGGCTGCTCTCCACTCACCTGTGAAGGCACTGGAGACTGCACACAACACAGCTTCTTGATGGCCCCATAGAGATCATCACGTGTGCCTATGACGATGCAAACAACCACCTGGATCTTCCCCTTGAAGAGATGAAGTATATACAGTCAGGTTTCAGAACTATCAGGGGGATTTCATGGGAATGAGTCTGCAAAGCCACAGAGTCTATGAGCATAGACAAGGAATTAAAAGAAAGTGTGAACCTTCCAATGAAAAGGCCTGAATCTGAATGTGCATTTATTTGGCTCAGGACTGCCCAGCACAGTAGGTATATTGTCACTACTACCTATCTAGAACTGGATTTGATTACTGGGGATCAAAGGACCTTGTGCTTGCCAGGCAGGCAGAGCACCAATGAGCTATATTCCTGGTACTAAAATTTATTTACCAGGAGAATTTAGATCCTAGAAAAGGACCAGGCTTGAAAATACGTGAGAGTAGGGCCGGAGATTTAGCTCAGTGGTTGCAGTGCCTGCCTAGCATGCACAAGGTCCCTGTTCGATCCCTGGTAACCACATATAACAATACCAGGCATGGTGACTCATGCCCACCAGCAATCAGTAACATGCACCACAGTGCCAGGCATAGTGGCTCATGCCTGTAATCCTAGCACTCAGGAGGCAGAGGCAGGAGGATTGCTGAATTTGAGGAGTGCCTGGGCCACACAGAGAGCCCAGGGCCAGCCTGAACTACAAGACTGTCAAGGGAAAGGACCAGAGGGGAGGGGAGGGGCGGGAAGATGTCCTTCCCAAAAAGCAACTTGCCAGCTGAGCATCATGGTTCAGAACTAGAATGTTCCCCAAAACTCTACTGGGTTCCAACTGGGGGACAGGACTTTTGGAAGTGACTCAATCATGCAAACACCAAATTCATCAACGGGTTAGTGTGATGATAAAGGAGTTCATAGTTGAATGTTCTGTAAGGAGCTGGGGTTTCACTGGAGGAGGCAGGTCACTGGGGTGTAATCAAGAAGGGTATATTCTTTTCTTTTTTGTTTGGAAGCCAAACATTTATTGCTACATTTCAGATACACATGACAACACTCATCATAGACAGCTTGTACCTGTACCTGACAAATCTTGAGCTTTTTCTCCCGATTCCTCTCTTCTCCTTAGCTCCTCCCCCTCCTTACTTGCTAAAGCTTTGTTTCCTTTTTTTTTTTTTTTTTTTTTTTAGACAGGGTCTTGCTTTTTTTTTTTTTAGACAGGGTCTAGTTCAGGCTGGCCCTCAGCTCACTATGTAGCCCAGGCAAACCTCGAACTCAGCAATCCTCCTGTTTCTGCCTCTCCAGTGCTGGAATTACAGGCGTGAGTCACCACGCCCAGCTTTGTTTCCATTTTTAATTGTTTTTTTTTTCTTGTTTCTTCTTTCCCTTCCCCTGCTCATTTTAAAATTTTCTTTCCATTTCCCAGTATTATTATACACTTGGTCATTATTTCCACTTTCAGTTTCTCACATCAGAGGAAACAATGCAGTATTAGGGCTGGGGATTTATCTCAAGTGGTACCCTAACTTGGAAGCACAAGGGCCCAAATTCAATTCCCAGTACCTCAAAAAAGAAAAAAAAATGTAGTACTTAAACAGGTGTCTGTATTTTACTTAAGAGAATGGCCTCTTGATGCATCCATTTAGCTAGAAGCTTATCTTTCTGTATGGCAGAAAAGTATTTCATTGCCCTAAAAAAAAAAACCCATGTCTTCTTTTTATACATTCATCAATTTGATGGGCATTTGGGCTATTTTTAATTTAGCTATTACAAACTGTGCCTCTGTAGACATGGGTATACCTATAGCGCTGAGGTGTAACGCTTTTAACTCTTTGGGGAAGATACCAAGAAGAGGAATAGAAAGATCAAAGGGAACCTCTAGTTTTACTTTTTTGAGGACTTTCCTCACAGATTTTCACAGTCAGGCTAAGGATTTAGCTCAGTGGTACCACACCTAGCTTGATTTCCACAGTAGTTGCACCAGGCTACACTCCTAGAAACAGTGGCGAAGGGACAGCACCTCCAGCACTTGCTATTGTTGATTTTTGGGTAACAGCCAGACATTCTTTCTGGAATGAGATGGAATCTCACAATTGTTTTTTTTTTTTCCCAAGCAATTGCTTTAATTTTCATCTCTCAAATGACCAGCAATGTTGAACATTTTTTCATATATTTACTTCCTGTTTCTACTTCTTTATCTGACCAGCGTCTGTTCATTTCAGATGCCCATTTTTGGACTGAGTCTTTAAATGTGGGGTCAGGGTCTGCTGTTTTTGATTTTTTTATATATTCTAGATACTATGCCTTTGGTTGAGAAACAGCTGGCAATTTTTTTTGCCCATGCTGTGGGTAGTGTCTTCACTCCATTGGAGGTTTCTTTTGCTGTACAAAAGCTTTTTAATAAGATGGCATCCTGGTTTATTCTATATCATATTCCCTGTGCGATCAGGGTTTGGTTCATAGTCTTTGCCTACACCAGTGTCTTTAAGAGTTCTATATATTCTGTCTTCTAGCAGATTTAATGCTTCTGTTTTAGTATTTAGATCCTTCTCTTTTGTTATTATTTTTAATTTTTTTGTGGTACCTGGGATCGAACTCAGGCCCTTGTGTTTCCAAGGTAGGCACAGTACCACTAGAGCTAAATCCCCAGTCCTAATATTTAGATCTTTGATCCACTTCCATTTTAGTTTAGTGCATAGTGAAAGATAGGGGTCTGGTTTTAATCTTCATTATGTGGACAGCCAGTTTTCCAGCAACACTTATTAAAGAGGCTATCTCCAGCGAAAGTGGCTAGATCCTTTGTCAATGATAGGGTGGCTGAGTGTGTTTGGAGTTATCTCTGCATCTTCTAATCTGTTCTGTTGATCTCTGGGTCTCTTTGTTTGTTCACCAGTATGATGCCACTTTTATCACAGCTTTGTTGTGTAATTTCAGGTTGGGGATTGTGATGCCCTCTGCCTTGCCTCTGTTGCCTGGAATTGCTTTTGCTCTTCGAGGTCTCTTCTGGTTCCAAATGAATTTTAGGACTGTTTTCTCTAATTCTGTGAGATTTGCTCTCAGATTTTTGATTGGGATCGCATTACAACTGGGTAGCGATTTTGGATGTAGGGCCATGTTCACTGCATTGGTTCTTCCTACCCAAGAACAAGGCACATCTTTCCATTTTCTGCTCTCCTCTTTGATCTCCTTTTACAGAGTACTGTACTTTTCCATGTAAAGGTCCTTTACTTCCTTCCTTACACTGATACTTAGGTATTTCATTGGGGGGGGGATGCTATTATGAAAAGTGTGGCTTCCCTAATTTCTGTCTCAGTGAGTTTGTTCCTTTGTGTACAGGAAGGTTATTGATTTTTGCATGCTGACTTTGTAGCCAGCCATGTGGCTGAGTTTGGTTATTACATACAGAAGTCTTTTGGTGGGGCTTTTGTATTTTTCTATGCAGAGTATCATGTCATCGCAAATACAGTAATGATAATTTAACTTCTGCATTTCCTAGTCTTACACCTTTTATTACTTTCTGTTGTCTAACTGCTCTGGCCAATGTTTCCAGAACTCTATCGAATATGAGTGGCGACAGTGGACATCCTTGTGTTGTTCCTGATTTTAGAGTGAAAGCTTTCGGGTTTTCTCCAGTTGGTATGCTGTTGGCTGTAGGTTTGTGATAGCTGGCTTTTGTCAGATCGAGATAAAGACCATCTATTCCTATTTTCTGTAGGCCTTTTGTCATGAATGGGTGTTGGACTTTGTGATAAGCTTTTCTGCATCTTTTGAGATGATATGGTTTTTGTCCTTGGCTGTATTGATATGGCATATTACATTTACTCATTTGTGTATGTGGAACCATCCCTGACTCCCTGGCATGAATCGAACTTACCCATGGGTGTATAACCTTCTTGGTGACTTAGTGGACTCTGTCTGCCAGTATCTTATTGAGATTTTTGTATTCATTAGGGAGATTGGCCTGGATTTCTCCTTTGTGGTTGGATCCTTCTCTGGCTTTGCTATCAGGATGACGCTTGCTTCCATGAATGAACTGGGGAGTACTGCTTCCCTTTCATTCAAGAGTTCAAAAAGTAGTGGCATTAGATCTTCTCTACACACTCTATAGAATTCAGCAGTGAATCCATCAGGGCCTGGGCTTTTCTCTGTTGCTTTTAGTCACACCTTCAATTTCACTGACTGATACTGGTTTATTTAGAACTTTTGTATCTTCTTGATTCAGGGTAGGTAATTTATATGCATCTAGGATATCTGTCCATTTTTTCTGTGTTTTCCATCTTACTAGAATACAGGTTTCTGAAATAGGTATTGATGATCTTGTGGATTTCTGGATGATCTGCTGTAATTTCCCCCTTTTCATTCCTAATTACGTGGATTTGAGTCTTTTCTTTCCTTTTTTCAAACCTACAGCCAGTATCAAGCTACTTCCCTTTTCTTTCCTTTCCTAAGGTTGGCAAGAGTTTGTCAATCTTTCAAAGAACCGACTCTTCAATTCGTTGATTCTTGATATTTTTAGTCTGCATTACCTTAATCTCTTCTCTAGAACAAGGTTTGGGCTTGACTTACTCTTCTTTCTCTACAAGTTTGAGGTTCAATATTAGGTAGTTTATTTGAGCTTGCTCTGTTTTTCTGATAGTGAGAATTCACTGCCATAAATTTCACTTATAAGACTGCTCTCATTGAATTCCCTATGTTCTCATATGTGGTACTGGCATTACCCTTTATAATTATAGAAATGGTATAAGTTCTGCTTTAATTTCATCCATGACCTACTGTTTGATCAGGAGGGTGTTATTTAATTTTCATGTATTTATAAAATTCTTGTGGTTTCTTTGTTAATGATTTCCAATTTCATTGCACTATGGTCTGATAATTTGCATGGGATAATTTCAATTCCTTTGCATTTACTTAAGCATGTTCTGCGAGCTACTATGCAATCTCTTTTGGAGACTGTCCTATGTGTAACTTAGAAGAAGGTCTACTCTGATGTGGGATGGGACACTGTAGACTCTAGTAAATCCATTTGTTTAAAACTTAGCTTCAGTTCTAATTTCTTTGTTAAGTTTTTCATCTAGTTGATCAATTTGTGACAGTCTCCCCCATTATAATTTTATTAGTATTTATTTGATTTTTCACATCTGCTAATTAGTTTTTATTTTTATTTTTGGTAGTGAGGATCAAACTCAGAACCTAGAGCTTATCAGCAGTTGTGCTTTCAAGCTAAATCCATGGCCCTAATATTAGTTTTGTATAGCTAAGTGAACTGGTATTTAGTGGATATATATATATATATGTTTTTTTTGTTTTGTTTTTTTTGAGACAAGGTCTCACTTTGTAGTTCAGGCTGGCCCTGAGCTAACTATGTAGCCCAGGCAAGCCTTAAACTCAGCAATCCTCCTGTCTCTGCCTCCCGAGTGCTGGGATTATAGGCGTGAGCCACCACGCCTGGCACTGTGGCATGTGGTATTGATTGCTGGTGGGTGTGAGTCACCACGCCCAGCATTGTACGTGGTTACCGATCGAACTCAGGACCTTGCGCTTGTGAGGCAGGCACCAGAACCACTGAGCTAAATCTCTGGCCCTAGTGGATATATATTTATGGTTGCTACTGTTTCCTTTTCTTTTTGGATTATTCCCTTTACCAAGATGTAGTGACCTTTGTCATCTCTCTTCAGTCTTGGCTTGAAATCCATTTTATCTGTGAATAGAATGGCTATCCTTGCTTTCTTCCATACTCCTATTATAGTGAAGATTGTTTTCCATTCTTTGACTTTCAGTGTGAGAATTTTTTTCTTTCTTACTGGGCATGAAACTCAGGACCATGCACTTGTAAGATGGGCACAATGCCACTAAGCTAAATCCCTGGCCCTTATGAAATTTTTTTAATTAAATGTTTCTTATATACAGCATACTGTTGGGTGTCTTGCTTTTTTTGTTTGTTCGTTTTGTTTTGTTTTTTGAGATAGGGTCTTAATCTGTAGTTCAGGCTGGCCCTGAGCTCCCTATGCAGCCCAGGCAAGCCTTGAACTCAGCAATCCTCCTGCCTCTGCCTCCCAAGTGCTGGAATTACCCAGCAATGTAGTATGTGGTACTAGTGGCTGGTGGACGTGAGTCACCACACCCAGTATTGTGGTATGTGGTTACCAGGGATTGAACCAGGGACCTTGTACTTGCTAGGCAGGCACCGGAACCACTGAGCTAAATCTCTGGCCCTGCATCCTGCTTCTTTTTTTTTTTTTGCTTTTGAGACAGGGTCTTGCTTTGTAGTTCAGGCTGGCCCTGAGCTCACTATGGTGCCCAGGCAAGCCGCTGCGAACTCAGCAATCCTCCTGTCTCTGCCTCCCGAGTGCTGGGACCACAGGCGTGAGCCACCACATCCAGCATTGTGGTAAGCGGTGTTGATTGTTGGTGGGCGTGTCTCCACACCCAGCATTGTATGTGGTTACTGGGGATCGAACTCAGGACCTTGCGCTCTGGAACCACTGAGCTAACCCTCTGGCCCTGGATCCTGCTTCTTGATCCATTCTACCAGCTGGTTCTTTTGACTGGTGAACTGAAACCACTTAGTCAAGTTTATAACTGATGTGTGTGGACTTATCCTTTTCATGTTATTTTCCTGTTGTTGTCACATGCGTCTCCCTTCCCTGGTTAATTACTTGCCTTGCCTGGTAGATTCATTCTGTTGGCATTCATGGAGTTGCAATCCTTGTTATCTCTTTCTAGAATGTCCTTCAGAATATGTTGGAGTACTGGTTTGGTGGTCATGAATTTCTTCAGGTGTTCTTTGTCGTGGAAGTATCTTATTTCCCCGTCAGGTTTTTTTTTTTTTTTTGAGACAGGGTCTTACTTTGTAGTTCAGGCTGGCCCTGAACTCACTATGTAGCCCAGGCAAGCCTCGAACTCATGTGAATCCTCCTGCCTCTGCCTCCCGAGTCCTGGGATTATAGGCATGAACCACCATGCCCAGCACTGTGATATGTGGTATCAGGGACTGAACTCGGGACTTTGCACTTGCAAGGCAGATGTCAGAACCACTGAGCTAAATCCCTGGCCCTCTCCATCAATGCTGAAAGAAAGTTTTTGTGGGGTACATCAATCTAGGTTGGACGTTATTTTCTTTTAGCGCTTGAAATAACTTACACCAAGCACTCCTTGACTTGAGGGTTTGTGTTGATAAGTCTGGTGTGATTCTGATGGGCTTTTCTTTATATGTGATTTTGTGCCTTTTCCCCAACAGCTTTTTACTATTCTGTTCTTGTGCTGAATTTCTGGAGTCCTGATTATTTTGTGTCTTGATGTAGATTTGTTTAAATCATGGCTAACTAGAATTTTAGATGTCTCACTGATCTATTTGTCAAATTCTTTTCCATTTGGGAAGTTTTCTGCCCTTAGTTCCGTGAACAGGTTTTTTTTTTTTTTTATGTCATTTGCACCATCTCCCGGTTTTTCACTGACTCCAGTCAATCTTATGTTACCTTTCTTTGCATTCTCTAGCACCTGTCAGATAGGTTTTTCACGGTCCCTTTCTGTTTTTAAGAAATTTTTCTTTTTGGTGCCAGGAATGTAGGTCTGTAGCACCACACCTGCCTCACAAGTGCAAGGTCCTGAGTTTGACCCCTGGTACCAGGAAAAAAATTTTTCTTTTCATCATTGATAACTCTAATCTTATCTTATATATCTGATATTCTATCATCACAATGGCTCATTGTTCTGCATATACTTATAATCGAAGTTTTAATCTCCTGGATATCATCTGAATCTGTTTCATGGATTCCATTTCTTTCCTATGTTGGGTGTTCATGCTTTCCATCACATTCCTAAACTCCTCTATTTTTTTTTTTTTTTGAGACAGGGTCTCGCTTTGTAGTTCAGGCTGGCCCTGAGCTCACTCTGTAGCCCAGGCAAGCCTCGAACTCAGCAATCCTCCTGTCTCTGCCTCCTGAGTGCTGGGATTACAGGCATGAGCCACCACGTCCGGCTAAACTCCTCTATTTTTTTTAAATCTATGTCTGCTCTAGAGTCTAATCATGTCTTTCATTATGGTCATCATCTCTGTAGAGAGAAACTATTTCCAATTTGATTTTTTTTTTCTGGAACTTCATCTGCTATGTTACTTCCTCTGTTACTGCTTCAGAGAATGCAGGTGGGTGAGTTGCAAGTTGTTCCACCTCATTGATCCCTGGGTTTGCCTTTGGTGAGTGGGAAGTTCTGGCACTGCACCTTCACTAAGTATCTTCTCATTTTATTCCTTTTTTAAAAATTTAATTCCTGGGTTGATGCTCATAAACTGCACATAGCAAGCAGCTTTCTTGGTAGTATTTAGAACCCTTAGGAAATGACTTCTTCCAGGAGTAGCTCCCTTTTGGGTTTTGAGTCTATTGCAAGATCCTTCAACTTACTGGGATGAGAAGTTGCTGCCTATTTGGCCTATGTGGTTCTTTGGCACTGACCCTTAGGCAATCTCAGTCCTGGCATTTCAGGAAGAACAACTAATTAGAAAAACTGTCACTTTGGATAAATCAGCAACAATAGAAAAGTGTGGTCTGTCCACAACTCCTCTCTTCTCTATTTCCTAGCTGCCATGGGCTAAGCAGCTTTCCTCTGCCATGCCCTTCCACTGTGCCATTTCTTCCTTGGAGCCAGATGACCCTGTATAGACTCAACTCTGAAACCACAACACAAAATACATCTCTCTTCTTTTTTGCTTCAGATGTGAGGTATTTTGTTTCAGCAACAGGAAAGCTGATTAATACACTGGGTGTGGTGGAACACATCTTCAGTCCCAGCTACTAAGAAGGCTAAGGGAGGAGAATCACAAGTTTGAAGCCTACTTGGATAATTTAGCAAGAATCTGTTGGAAAGCTTTTAAAAGGAAAAAGAATTTGGGACATTGCTGTCTTCCCTGGGTTCAATCCCAAGTATTGCAAAAAAAAAAAATCAATTTGACAATAGTATGTTTATATCTACATTTACAACATTACCCTTCTTTTGTTCCCTATAGGGCCCTCCTAGCCAAGTTCATCACTGTAGCAATTTGAGGTAGGATTTTTTTTTTTTTTTGGTGGTACTGGGGATCAAACTCAGGCCCTTGTGCTTCCAAGGTAGGAGCGGTACCATTTGAGCTAAATCTCCAACCCCCACTGTAGCAATTTGAATCTTGAGTAGACCAGATAGGGACAGCTCAGTAATGAAATGTGAAGATGGCACCTGGTCCAAGTAGTTTTTTTCTGAGAACAAATTCTACAAATAAAGAAGTCAATTCAGCTATTATCTCAGCCAATTATATGAGAAAAATATAACCAGAGTGACAAGAGTGCCAACACAGAATGAGCGAAACAAAAATTACCAACCAAAGGGTATACAGACTACCTTCTTAGTTCAGTATTTTATGGGCAAATGAGTGAGACATTAGCTCTTGGACATTATCATCAATCATCTAATAACCAAAATAATTTAAAATTTTCATTTAATTTAAAATTAAAGTCAAGCCATGCATGATTCTATACAGTTGTAATCTCAGCACTTGAGAGACTGAGGCAGGAGGATTGCCAAGAATTTGAGGCCAGCATGGGCTACACAGTGAGTTCAAGGGTAGCCTGTACTATATAGCAAAACTCTGTCTTAAAAAATGCAAAAAAATGGGGCCAGAGATTTAGCTCAGTGGTTCTGGCACCTGCCTAGCAAGCACAAGGTCCCTGGTTCCATCCCTGGTAACCACATACAACAATACCAGGCATAGTGACTCATGTCCACCAGCAATCAGTACCACATACCACAGTGCACAGCATGGTGGCTCATGCCTGTAATCCCAGCACTCGGGAGGCAGAGGTAGGAGGATTGCTGAGTTTGAGGCTTACCTAGACTACATAGTGATCTCAGGACCAGCCTGAACTACAAAGTGAGACCCTGTCTTAAAAAAAAAAGGCAAAAACCAAGAAGAAAAAAACCTAAATAGACAAGCAATTTAAAAAGAGATCCTACAAGTGTACTCAAATTAATTAACCTTTTATTTGGTGTTTTTGAGACAAGATTTTGCTATGTGTTCAGGTTGGCCTCAAGCTCATTGTGATCCTTTTGCCTCAGCTTTCCCAGTGCTGGGAATACAGTCGTGTGCCACCATACCCAGCTCAAATTAATTCATTACCTCAAATCCAAGCATAGATTGAATGCTTCTGACATATGTCTCTATTCGGTCATCCTTTAGTTCAACCCAGGCTGGTGGACTCACATGCATGCCAATCGGGCCAGATACCTTCTCTAGCATGTTGACCAGTTGTCGGGCCTGATCTATTGCTTTCTTTGGGTAAAATAGTGCCCAGAAATCCATGGGGATCTAGGAACAATCATAAGGTATTTTGAGTGCCCACAACTTGAACATTCCAAACTCACACTCAGATTTTATTATACAGCAGAAATGACTTTTCATTTCTTCTGTTTGAATTCTGTCTTCCCTAATTTCTACTATTCACATCACACAGACATATAAGTAAACTATGGCACAGACTCACAATGAGACACTATATAGCAATGAGAATGAAAGATCTACATCCACGTCTAACAATACGGATTAAACTCAAGATTACAAGGTAAAGAAAAGCAATCAGCCATGAAAGAATAATCAACTCTATGTTTCTACATATATATAACGTACAAAAAGCAGCTGCAGTGAACCTATGAAGTTACCAAGTTAGAAAAGAAGTTATTCTCAGTGTGTGGGAGATAAGGAGCAGGTAGTAGCTCAGAGTATGGAGGAAGGAGTTGGAAATTTCTGTTTCAACTTTGGTGTTGATTACTCCAGTCATTCAATTGTGAAAGTTGTTCAAGCAATACACTTATATCTGTGATTTTTTCTTTAAATATATCTCAATATGCTTTTATAACAAATATATGTGTTATATAAATAGCCACCAAGATCAGGTTTGTAGAAACACTTAGAAATAATTATGTATAATTTTGCTCTTTCAGGTAAATAGCTAAAGTACGAGTTGCTGGGAGAAGTTACTATTTTGACTTACTTTTTGGATAAAAATACCTTTTAGGAACCCACAGGGAAGAAGAGGAGAAAAAGAGAAAGGAAAAGGAAGGAAAGAATAGTAATAACAAGCTAGTACCAGACTAATTACCAAGGAAATGAAATCCTTCTCTTCAGCCTGTGATCAGAAAGAAGGTTTACCTCTACACTTGATCTTAGCCAAAAGGCCAAGAAGCAATGAAAGAAGGTTTACTTCTAACAACTTCTTCTGCTCTGTTGGAATGACCCTTGTCTAATATGTAATTTAGAATGGAATTCAAATGGTACATTTTCTCAAAAAGAGGATACAAGATCATTCTCATCTCCTAATATTAATCCACTGAGGAATACTACGCCTCTCTTTACCACTTCAAAACTTACTCACAGTTCCCCAATGTTATATGTGATTGTGAGATGTATATAAATTGGACCAATAAAGAATTCAATTTTTTAAAAAAATTACTCACAGTTAAGATGGAAGGGTCTCTTGTTACTTCCTTTACAAAGCTTAGGTCCTCGGATGTGAAAAATGAAGTATTTCTTAAATTAATTCTTTCCATCGGTAGAACACGTCCTTCAATCTACACAGAAAATAAAGTATCTATGAATCAAGTCATCTACAAATACTGAAGCAGGACTTAAAGAAAAACAAATCTTTCCCAGATATGAGTTGTTTCCTTCACCCTGATTACCCCTCTCTCCTGTAGCTGTAACTCCTTGTTCTGTTAAGAGACAAAACTGACAAGTCCTGTAAACAAAGTTTGTGACACTTTGTTTTCATATGATTCATAAGACCTATCTTCTATTAAGGCAAAGTTACAAAACTGTCTGCTCTTGTCTTGTTCCAGAAAACTCACTTGTTACATCACTAGAAAAACCACCCCCTTTGACAAAATGTATAAAAGCTAGAACTTCTCTTTGTTCAGTGCTCTTCCTTTGGACAGGAGTCTGATGAGCCTGTGTATACCTTAAGTCTGAAATAAATCCTTCCAAATCCCGCTGGTCTCTCCTGTATCTTATAATTCACAACCATTCTACTTAGGAAATACTGGTACTGTTGTCTACTTGTCCCTATTAGAATTTCTGAGAATGATAGAAAAACAAAACTTCTAGTAGCAAGAGACCACATCAATCAAAACCTTGACACGCTGGGTGTGGTGGCTCACACCTGTAATCCCAGCACTGGGAGGCAGAGGCACCAAGACTACAAGTAGCAGACTTAGGCACTGAAGCCAGAAAAGCTAATATCAAAACCCAATGGCCCTCCCACCATCTTGTGCTGCTTCCCCCTGTGGATCATTCTTCCACAAAATACAATACTGAAGACACAGGCAACTTCAGGTGGGAAAGGCCATGGATAATTAGATGACATGAGTTAGAAACTCTCTTATACTTAAGGAAAAAAATAACAGTAGCACATTCAAGGAAATACAATATAATTAAATCTTGAGAAGAAAAAAAGTACAAATTTTAAAAAGGACATAAAACTTTAAAAATAATTTGGTTTGGGCCAGAGATTCAGCTCAGTGGTTCCAGCGCCTGCCTCCCAAGCGCAAGGTCCTGAGTTTGATCAGTAACCACATAAAATGCTAGGCGTGGTGACTCACGCCCACCAGCAATCAATACCACATACCACAGTGCCGGGCATGGTGGCTCACACCTGTTATCCCAGCACTTGGGAGGCAGAGGCAGGAGGATTGCTGAGTTCCAGGTTTGCCTGGGCCTACACAGTGAGCTCAGGGCCAGCTTGAACTACAAAGTGAGACCCTGTCTCAAAAAAAAAGAAAATAATAATAATAATAATAATTTGGTTTGGAAAATAATTTAGGTGGTAAGTTTTAAGTCAGTACGGAATACTCTTTTTAACTATTTAATGAGAAATCAGTAGCTCAAATCTGGGCAACACAAAGGAAAAATCTGTAAATGACACTGGTAAATTAAGGAAATTCAAATACCAGGACTGGAATTTTTTAAAGAAGTACAAGAATATGCAAAGACTCCCACGTTAAAGACAACTTGGGACTCACCAACTGGTCTCATGTGACTCTAGGGATCTTAGTCAATGCCATTTCCTGGCTGTCATATTTTCTGGTTACCTTGTGTATGTCCTTTTCCAGACAAAGCCCCCAACGCATTAGTTCATTGTTGGCTGTCTCATTCTTTGAGATTTTCTGGATCAAGCGCTCCAAAGTATTATGGTGCTGTTTAGGGCTCAGGTTGATCTGCTGGGTCAAATCCTAAACAGAATTAAAATGCAATCAGTAAGTTGTAAGAATTACCTTCTCTAATATGAGGTTAAGTAAAATCAAATTGTCTGAAATTAATAATATCCTTCCCATTGAAGTAGAAATTTTCATGAACTGTTTTTTTTCCTTTGGGAACAGGGTCACACTTTGTAGTTCAGGCTGGCCCTGAGCTCACTAGGTAGCCCAGGCAAGCCTCAAAATCACAGGAATCCTGCTGCCTCTGCTTCCTGAGTGCTGGGAATGAGTACAGGCATGTGCCACCATGCCTGGCACAGTGGTGTGTGGTATTGATTGCTGGTGGGCATGAATCACCACACCCAGTATTGTTCCATGTGGTTACCAGGTATCAAACTTAGGACCTTGTGCTTGCTAGGCAGGCTCCGGAACCACTGAACTAAATCTCTGGCCCTTCGTGAACTTTTATATCTCAAGAATCTGAATGATGTTTAGGGAAAACAATTTAACATTAAAAGAATTTTTTTCTTTTTTGAAGTACCAGGGGCCTGGTGCATTCAAGGTAGGCATGGTACCACTTGAGCTAAATCCCTGGCAACATTAAAAGAATTTTAAATGTTCCTGGCTCTTCCCTATGACATCTGAGTCTTAACCCTTTCTCAAAACATTTCCTGAATTTAAAATTCCTAAGAGATTCTATCAAGCAGAAGCAAAGGGAACTTGATTATACTTATTTAAAATCTGGGAAAAGGGAGGAAAAGAAGATATGCTAGCATCAACATACAAGAGACTAATAAGCCACTTCAGTCCTATACTAGCCATTCAAAATCACAAGAAGACATTTTTTTTTTTGAGACAGGGTCTCACTTTGTAGTTCAGGCTGGCCCTGAGCTCACTATGGTGCCCAGGCAAGCTCCCGCGAACTCAGCAATCCTCCTGTCTCTGCCTCCCGAGTGCTGGGATTACAGGCGTGAGCCACCACATCCGGCATTGTGGTATGCGGTGTTGATTGTTGGTGGGCGTGTCTCCACACCCAGCATTATATGTGGTTACCGGGGATTGAACTCAGGACCTTGAGCTTGCGAGGCAGGCGCCGGAACCACTGAGCTAACCCTTCGGCCCCAAGAAGACATTTTTTATCTAGAACTTGCCATAGTGTTGACTCATCAGAAATGCTTGCTAAATACTATTAATGTCTAACAGGTGCGCATGAAGATTCTGAATCATGTAAATGAGTTTTTTAATTTGTTCTTTGGAACTAATGATCATATAGCTCCTGTTCAGGATGTCTATGGGGTTATAATGATAGCTTTCTTTTCTCACTACAGTATTAGGCAAGTGGTAGCTATAAGAAAAAGGCCTTGACTACATACTCAAACCACAAGTTGCAGAAGGAAAACACAAAAGAAGTAAATTTCCCACAGAAATTTTCAGCTTGACTTCATGATCTTTATGATATTACTAAAAATTCTGTGTGGCTATTCTAGGTCAACAGTGGTGAACCAATACCATATATGCCACAGTGGGCTGTTAGCCCTGAAAGCTCTAAGAGGTTCACAATCATTCAAGTTGAAACAAGGAAAACAATGCAGCAGAAGGTAGCTCCATCATGGACAGACCCTGAGTGGTAGACAGAGGCCACTCAGTTACACGCTGCTTTTGAGCCCATCTCTGCCTCTCAGATAATTCTACCAGAAGCTGAGCCCAACACCTCCAGGACCTCAAAGCACTGTGCCATAACATCTATTCTTATCTCCCAGCTTGCTGATTTTTTTTGCTTCACTGTCTCTTCCACATTTTCAAAGAAGCTGAAAATTTACAGAAAGGTTACATTAATTTAAGATTCTTGAAGAGCTTCATTTATGGTCACATCACTAGTTATCCATTATCCATCTAACTGGGGAGGATGAAGAGGTTTCTTTTTACTTTATGACCTAGTCCCTCCACTGTTCTAACAACCTTCAAAGGTAGCGATGACAGGCCTTTTCACATTCTACGTGGGGAAAGGACACAGTGAGAAAACTGGAACCTTGAAGAAATGTGATAATACAACTCAGAGTTAGAGGGAGAAGTTCCCACTCAAACTGCTATCCATAAGGTCACAGTTCAAAACTGGTGTTTCCCTGATGCAAACAATAGGACTGCAACCTTCATGGCTCTAAAATCCTTCTTCATCTTCTCTGGAATCCCAGTCATGAAGGAAAGCTCAGGCAAAAGCAGGATTTCTCCTTTTAGCAGCTGTGAAGGAAGAACAGAAAATGAGCCAGTTAAGAAAAGATGTTGATGGGCTGGAGGGTTAGCTCAGTAGTTCTGGCGCCTGTCTTGCAAGCGCAAGATCCTGAGTTCAATCCCCAGTAACCACATACAATGCTGAGCGTGGAGACTCACGCCCACCAGCCATCAATACCACATACCACAGTGCTGGGTGTGGTGGCTCACGCCTGTAATCCCAGCACTCGGGAGGCAGAGACAGGAGAATTGCTGAGTTTGAGGCTTGCCTGGACTACACAGTGAGCTCAGAGCCAGCCTGAACTACAAAGCGAGACCCTGTCTCAAAAAAAGAAAAAGAAAAGAAAAGATGTTGCTTCCCTGACTGGCACAAGATAGCCATGACCACAGGCCAGTCCTGCAGTGATATAACTTGCCACATAAAACCACAAAGAAAAGAACAGGGAACACTCCAAGTATTTAGTCCAATTTCCCAATCAGCCACAATACAAGCAGCCTCTTAGGTAGAGGGGGGAAAATATAAAAATTGTAAAAAGAGCCAGGCATGGTGGCTCGCGCCTGTCATCCCAGCACTTGGGAGGCAGAGACAGGAGGATTGCTGAGTTCGAGGCTTGTCTGGGCTACATAGTGAGCTCAGGGCCAGCCTGAACTACAAAGCGAGACCCTGTCTCCAAAAAAAAAAAATTGTAAAAAGAGAAGGGAAAGCTAGAAAAGCAATAAAACAAACCTAATTCCATTCCTCTGGGCCCTTAGATAATACATTTACCAAGTTGTGTGCCTCACTTTCATCCTATCTTGCCTTGTGTTCACCAATTTTTTTTTTTTTTGTATTGAGGACTGAACCCAGGACCTTCTCACTGAACTATACCCTTAGCCCATTTTTTAAAATTTTCATTTTTTGACACAGGGTATTGTTGAATTGCCCAACTTGGGTTTGAACTCAAAATCCTTGTGCCTCAGGCTCACAGAGTTCTGAGATTACAAGCATGCACCGCTATATCCCCAGCTCTCAATCTTCATAGGGAATCTGGTGACAGGGAATTTCCCCAGGGACTATAACTTTTAAAATATATGTAAATACCTTCTCTATTGGGTCTAGAGTTTTAATCCTTGTGTACAGGTAAATTTCCTTATTTCTTTAGCCTGAATTGATGTGTTTATTGAGATCCTCCTTGAGGGGACTTCAAAAGCCAAGTCTTACCAGTACACCATGGTACTTCTGATTAGAGAAACAAAACTGTGTTTCCCACCATGCTGCAATCATGGACTCTGAAGAAACTATAAGCAGCTGATGGGTCACAGGAATACTGATGGACTTATGAGCCTAACATCCCCAACTCACCATCCCATGTTTATTCTGTCTCTCATTGGGCCTGTGGATGAGCAGTGGCTGGTCCTCTTCCTTAACTGTGATCCCATAGTTTTTCCTAGAATACAGCAGAGGCCGGAAAAATTTGGCAAATAGCATCACGACTAATGGTAATACACACTGAGTCTAATAACCTTTTAACCAAGATTGAGGCCTATCATTTGCATGATACCTTTGTCAAGATTACATCAGAAACATGGCATAGTAAAATGCTACCTCAGTCCATGAGCATAATTCTTTCCATGGTTATAGACACAGAATTCTGTTGCAACCAGAAATGCTGAATAAATTCTGCAGCCAGAAGCATGAAAAGAATTAAGTTCATGAACTGAGACTATTTGGAAAAAGTAGGCTCAACTTACATTATACTTAAATAGCAAACTTTGGCCAAAAGTCCAAGAAAGAGTGTTAAAAACTGCATTAGGCTAAGGGTCTCAGTTACTACAAAAGTTAAATAATTACAGTTCTGGATTACAGGCATGCATCACCATGCCCTGTTGATAGCTGAAATATTAACTACTTGAATTTAATCTTTGCAATCACAGACTTGTAACAAAGTCAGCAAAATAAATACAATTCAAAACCTGAAATTAATCTATGTAGTGACTTTTCAAAGTACTAAAAGAACTGAAACTGTAAGGGTAGCACACTCAGGTCAAATCCTACAAATAAACTCATTCAATCCAAACAAATACATTATCAATCCAATTACTTTAAAAGTATCAATTTGTATGCTATATGAAACATAATGTCCTCCACAGAATATAAGACTATGTTTGACTCTGCCCCCTCTTAGGCCCTAACTCATCTCTTCTTTTTACCTGTAGTATTCCAGGAATGTGATCTCCTTCCCGTCAGACATTGTGAAACTATCCTTTGGAGTCTTACTCCAATCCACATCATCAATCCTATAGGTTCGATTATTGTATCGGGTAATAACAATATTGCCAAGCAGAAGCTTACTGCATTCTTCTTGGAAATTTTCTTTGTTCTGCTGGTACATGGCATGCCTTTAGAAAGAGGCAAAAAAAAAAAATGCTCTAAACTAAAATCAAAGTGGATGAGAAACCTAAACATTAAAACAGAAACAATAAACCTGCTGAAAAACAGGTTAGGTAGAACTCTTGAAGACATTGGCTTAGGGAAAGATTTTATGAACAAAACCTTTTAGCATGAGAACTAGCAGAAAGAGTCAACAAATAGGATCTCATCTTATTAAAAAGGTTCTGCACAGCAAAAGAAATCACTGGCAGAGTGAAAAGACAGCCAACAACATGGGAAATATATTTTACCAGCTGTTTCTCAGACAAAGGGCTACTATCCAGAATATATAAAAAGCTTTAAAAAAATCAGTCCCCCCAATTTAAAGACCCAATTCAAAAATGGGCATCTGAAATGAACAGACACCTTTCAGAGGAAGAAGTAAAAACAATCAAGAAGCATATGAAAAACTGCTCAACATCACTGGTCATTCAAGAGATACAGATGAAAACAACACTGACATTTCATCTCATTCCACAAAGAATGGCTGCTATTGTAAAATTAACCAGGAATAAATGTTGATGAGGCTATGGGAAGGAACCCTTTTCCACTGTTGGTTGGAATATAGACTGGCACAACCACTGTGTAGATCAGTGCAGAGATTTCTCAAAAAAAATAGGATTAGAGGTCCCATTTGAGCCTGCTACTCCCCTTCTAGGGATATACACAAAAGAATTAAAAGATTCAGTGCCAGAGGGTTAGCTCAGTGGTTCTGGTGCCTGCCTCGCAAGCGCAAGATCCTGAGTTTGATCCCCGGTAACCACATACGATGCTGGGTGTGGAGACTCACTCCCACCAGCAATCAATACCACATACCACAGTGCCAGGCATGGTGGCTCACGCCTGTAATCCCAGCACTTGGGAGGCAGAGACAGGCGGATTGCTGAGTTTGAGACTTGCCTGGGCTACAAAGTGAGCTCAGAGCCAGCCTGAACTACAAAGCGAGACCCTGTCTCAAAAAAAAAAAAGAATTAAAAGATTCATACCACAGAGACATATGTGCCCCCATGTTACAGTAGCTCAGTTTTTAATAGCTAAATCTTGGAAACACCCCAAATGCCCATCAACTCTAGACTAGATAAAGATCTTTTTTTTATAAAACAGAGTATTACTATGCCATAAAGAACAATAACTGAATCATTTATACTCAAATGGACATACCTTGAGGACATACTCATCAGTGAAATAAATAGGTCACAGATGTGTAAATGCCATATCTTTTCTCTGGTATGAGAATCTGAAGATGTAAATGAGATCTAGAATGTATGATAGATATTGCAAAATAGAAAATATTCAAAGGGAAAAGAGTAGAGGTAAGGAAGGAAGGAAAAGAAAAAATGTGATGTTAAAAAAGAAAATAAAAGGGCCAGAGATTTAGCTCAGTAGTTCCAGCAACTGCCTCGCAAGTGCAAGGTCCTGAGTTCGATCCCGGTAACCACATATAATGCTGGCCATGGTGACTCGCGCCCACCAGCAATCAATACCACATGGCAGTGCTGGGCGTGGTGGCTCACGCCTGTAATCCCAACACTTGGGAGGCAGAGGCAGGAGGATTGCTGAGTTCCAGGTTTGCCTGGGCTCCATAGTGAGCTCTGGGCCAGCCTGAACTACAAAGTGAGACCCTGTCAGAAAAAAAAAAAAAAAAAAAAAGGAAATAAAGCATATGTATACAAGGGGTTGGGGGTTGTAGGGTGGGTAGGGGAATCAGAAAAATTGAGATTGTAGTCGTGTCACATACTGGTACAAATTCTCAATGTTGAGTGTAATCATGATGTGTATATAAAATATACCAATAAAGAATTCAATTTTTTTAAGAGAGAGAGAGGCAAAAGACTTTGGAGCACACTTCATGCACACAAAGCAATACAGAATGGACGGGAGACTCAAGTAATTTATGGATCTAAGAGTTTAATCACAGCTCAATAGCACCAGAAGGCACCAGCTTCTGTGATTGTTAAGGAGTAAGATTCTGAATCAGGTAATTTGGCACATGCCTGTAATCCCAGCACTCCAGGAAGGGGGGGGCAAGAATTGCAAGTAGAATCCAGATTGGGCAATTTAGCAACTTACTCAAACCCTGTCTCAAAACAAGAACAAGGGGCTGGAGATTTAGCTCTGTGGTTCCGGTGCCTGCCTAGCAAGAACAAGTTCCCTGGTTCCATCCCCGTAATCACATAAAACAATACTGGGCATGGTGACTCACATCCACCAGCAATCTGTACCACATACCCCCCAGAAAAGGGAAAATTCTTATGTCTTTTCTTTTAAACAGTATAGAAAAAATATATCAAACAATACTGAAAAGTTAAAAATTGTATTAAAAGGGGACAGGAATTTAGCTCCATGGTTCTGGGGTCTGCCTGGCAAGTGCAAGGTCCTGAGTTCGATCCTCAGTACCACCTACCACAATGCCAAGCATGGTGGCTCATGCCTGTAATTCCAGCACTCAGGAGCCAGAGGAAGGAGGATTACTGTGAGTTTGAGGCTTGCCTGGGCTATATAGTGAGCTCAGGGACAACCTGAACTACAAAACGAGACCCTGTCTCAAAACAAAAAAATTATATTAAAAGCAGTAAAAACAGGGCCAGAGATTTAGCTCAGTGGTTCCAGCACCTGCCTCAACAAGCGTAAAGTCCTGAGTTTGATCCCAGTAACCACAAACAATGCTAAACGTGGTGAGTCACGCCCACCAGCCATCAATACCACATACCACAGTGCTGGGCGTGGTGACACACGCCTGTAATTGCAGCACTCAGGAGGCAGAGGCAGAGGCAGGAGGATTGCCGAGTTCCAGGCTTGCCTGGGCTATATAGTAAGCTCAGAGCCAGCCTGAACAACAAAGCAAGACCCTGTCTCAAAAAAAAAAAAAAAGCAGTAAAAACAAATTAATAAAATTCACTGTATTTTGTAAACTATTTTTACCATCAAAACAATTGTTCCTCGGTGTCATTACTACTACTATACAGGCTGCAAGAGGTGCCAGAAAAGCATTCTTTAAATTATATTTGCTCTTTCTTGCTGCAGTCAAAAATTTCTGTATCAGGGACTGGATATTTAGCTCAGTGGTTCCAGCACCTGCCTATCAAGCCCAAGGTCCTGACTTTGATCCTGGTAACTACATACAACAATACTGGGCGTGGTGACTCACATCCACCAGCAATCAGTACCACATACACAATGCCAGGTGTGGTGGCTCCTGCCTATAATCCCAGCATTCAGGAGACAGAGGCAGGAGGATTGCTGAGTTCCAGTTTTGCCTGGGCTACATAGTGAGCTCAGGGCCAGCCTGAACTACAAAGTGAGATCCTGTCTCAAAAAACAAATTTTAAAGGAGTGGGGATGCAGTTCAGTGCAAAGGCCTGGGTTCAACCCACCAGTAGCCACCCCCCTCCAAAAAAGGGAAATTTCTTATGTCTTTTCTTTTAAACATTATCAAAAAAAATATCAAACAATACTGAAAAGTTAAAAATTGTATTAAAAGGGGACAGGAATTTAGCTCCATGGTTCTGGGGTCTGCCTGGCAAGTGCAAGGTCCTGAGTTCGATCCTCAGTACCATATGCCACAATGCCGAGCATGGTGGCTCATGCCTATAATTCCAGCACTCAGGAGCCAGAGGGAGGATTGCTTGAGTTTGAGGCTTGCCTGGGCTATATAGTGAGCTCAGGGACAGCCTGAACTACAAAGCGAGACCCTGTATCAAAAAAAAATTATATTAAAAGCAATAAAAACAAATTAATAAAATTCACTGTATTTTGTAAACTATTTTTACCATCAAAATAATTGTTCCTCAGTGTCATTATTACTAGTATACAGGTGCAAGAGGTGCCAGAAAAGCATTCTTTAAATTATATTTGCTCTTTCTTGCTGCAGTCAAAAATTTCTGTATCAGGGACCGAATATTTAGCTCAGTGGTTCCAGTACCTGCCTATCAAGCCCAAGGTCCTGACTTTGATCCTGGTAACCACATACAACAATATTGGGCATGGTGACTCACATCTACCAGCAATCAGTACAACATACCACAATACACAGCGTGGTGGCTCATGCCTGTAATCCCAGCATTCAGGAGGCAGAGGCAGAGGCAGAAAGTGGACTGCTGAGTTCAAGGCTTGCCTGGGCTCCATAATAAGCTCAGGGCCAGCCTGAACTACAAAGCAAGACCCTGTCTCAATAAAAACACAAAAAACAAAAAACGCACAAAGAAATCAATGAAGAGGAACTACAGTGGCTGGTGAGTTATTCAGGTTCAGGAGTCCCCAGGATAGGGCAAATAGCAGGTAGGCATCTTGAAGAGGGGCCAATGAAACTCAGAACTCAAAGCAGTTATGGGATGGCATTATCAGGGTGAGGCAGAATGAGTTCGAGCCAAGGAACCAAGCTGGCTGGCTCCTTGACCAACTCTTCACCAACCAAGTGAGTTGTCTGGTTCTTTGAAAGACTATATAAAATTGACAAACTTTTAGCCAACCTTATAAAAAAAAAGAAAGAATCAAATCCAAGCAATTAAGCAAGACCCTGCCTCAAAAAGGAGGTGTGGGCTGAGGATGTAGCTCAGTGGCTCAGAGCCCCTGGATTCAATCTCTTGTACCACCAAAAAAAGTTACTTCCAAAATCAGTTTTCAAATTTATACCCACCTCATAGAAATTAATTTTTAAAAGCATCAGCAAAAGTGGATAAAAAATATTAGCAAATAAATACATAAAAACCATAAAAATGTATGTGCAACCAAAGGCATGTCCAAGTCCAAAATGCAAATTAAAACAATGCTAGGGCTGGAGATTTAGCTCAGTGGTTCTGGCTCCTGCCTAGAAAGTGCAAGATCCTGATTTCAATCCAGGTAATCACATACAACAGTACCTGGCATGGTGACTCGCACTCACCAGCAATTAGTACCGCACACCACAGTGCTGGGCATGGTGTCTCACACCTGTAATCCCAGCACTTGGGAGGCAGAGGCAGGAAGATTGCTGAGTTCGAGGCTAGCCCGGGTTACATAGTGAGCTCAGGGCCAGCCTGAACTACAAAGCAAGATCCTGTCTCAAAAAAAAAAAACAATGCTAGAGCTTTTCACATTGGCTAGCAAAGACCATGGAGATTTATAATATCAAGTGCTTATTAAGATAGAGGGAACATTACATTTAAATATATGAGTGAGGAGAATGAGCAAATTGTTCAGGCATTTTGGATAGCCATTTCAAAGTATCTACTGAAATAAAAATGCATATAATTTATAAAAAATAAAGAAAAGAAAAAGGTATTACACAGGAGCCAGGGATGTAGCCCAGGTTGCCTAGGTTATAAAAGACCTGGGTTTGATCCCAGCACCACATGGAAAAATATGTATCACATACACTGATATATGTATCTCATATTATCTTATTTATACTTATTTATATATTTACAGGGCTCTTATCTCAGCTTCTGTGGGTCAGAAATTCCAGTGTGTATTATTAAGATAGAGGGAACATTACATTTAAATATATGAGTGAGGAGATAATAAAAATGCATATAATTTATAAAAAATAAAGAAAAGAAAAAGTTATTACACAGGAGCCAGGGATGTAGCCCAGGTTGCCTAGGTTATAAAAGACCTGGGTTTGATCCCAGCACCACATGGAGCTCTTGCTGGAGCTCTCTCAAGGCTACAGCATGTTAGGGCTTGACTGAAGCAGGCTGTGCCTCCAGCACTTTGGTGAGCCACTCCACAGGGATAATCCACAGCATGGCAACTAGGTGCCCCCAGGGTGAATACCATAAAGCCAGAGAGAGAGAGAGAGAGAGAGAGAAGGAGACACCCTGCCAAACAGAAGATATTATTTTTTCATCATCCACTCTCAGAAGGGTCATGCATCATTCCATCATCTTCTATTTTTTAAAGACATGTCAGCTTAGGAGGCTGAAGCAAGATGTTCACCACAAGTTCAAGGCCAGTCTAGGGAATGTAGTAAATTGAAGGCCAGTTTGAGCTACATAGTGAGATCCTATCTCAAAAAAGCAAAAAAAAGACATGTCCAGGAGTTTAGCCCACTCTCAGGGAGAGAACTATACGATGGCCAGGCAGTATAAATATTGGGAAATGATGATCTTCTCTTTGACCAAACTCTTCTAAATTCTCTTCCCAATCAAGCTCTAACTTTTGGGTTTCCATTCCATTACCACATTGCCCAGTTTTAGCTAGAATCCTACTAAATAGGTTTAGCCAGAATCCTCACCCTTCCTATCTGATTATCTTCCATATCTGATCAGAGTCCTCACCAACAGCAAAGGTGACATCTGATCCCTAAACCTGCCTATAGCAAGAATCTTGTTAGATCTATTTTTCCATTATCTCCCAACACCTAATATCTCCTGTTAATAATATTCCATCCACTGACCACCATGAAACTCTAGGTTAAAAAATCCCAGCACAGGGCATGATGACTCACGCCCACCAGCCATCAATACCACATACCACAGTGCCGGGCATGGTGGCTCATGCCTGTAATCCCAGCACTCGGGAGGCAGAGGCAGGAGGATTGCTGAGTTCCAGGCTTGCCTGGGCTCCATAGTGAGCTCAGGGCCAGCCTGAACTACAAAGTGAGACCCTGTCTCAAAAAAAAAAAAAAAATCCCAGCACACCAAAAAATAAATAAAATAGAAATCCAAAGAGAACAATATCAGACTGGTATTACAACCAACTATTACTAAACTCAGAAAATCATGCCCCTTGGTTATAAATCCCTACTTTTCCTTGTATTTAGGGTTGAATCCAGTCTTTCTGCTCTACTGTAAAGATCTAATGAAATGGTCCCTCAACAAAGTCTGCTTTAACATTCTTTAACAGGTGCCATGATATTTTTTCTTTAACACAAACCACAACTAGATACATCATAGTGAAACTTCTAAGATAAAAAATTTTAAGAACACAACTTAAAAGACAGCAATAGCCAGGTGTGGTGGCACATGTCTGTCATCCTAGCACTTGGGAAACTGAGGTAGGAGGATCACTGTGAGTTCAAGGAGAGCCTGAACTAAATAGGGAGACCCTGTCTAAAAAAAAAAAAAA
>PVIC010021861.1:0-28175 GCA_004025085.1 Thryonomys swinderianus
AGCCATTGAGGGAATTCAGTGAGAACACTATCACTTTTTCTTAATATTACCACTGGAGAGGAATAGTCCGAATTTCATCATGAAGACAGTTTAGACAAATATAAACTTGAGAATAGTTAACAAACCTTTTGTCATCTCTCAAAGTATTCAGATAATAAAAGTCAGGAGGCAGCAAAGGAATTATTCCAGGTTGTGGAACCCTAAGGAGATAAAATAATCATTTCTCTGAACAGTGACTTTGATGGTTTAAGGGGAAAATCAATATTTTAGCTACATAATGAGACACCTGGTGATCATAAAAATGGAAGGACATAACTAAGGTAAGATAAACACTGCAGGACTACATAGTATCTGTGAGGTGAATGGGGAGGAATTCGACAGTTATTCATCTGTTCCATGCTTTGAACATATAGGGGACCAGTAATTACTAATTTTATGTCTTATTTTTGGTATATCCTGTGTAATATGCTCTTCCAAATGTTATTGGGCATACAAACCATGCAGGAATCTTATTAAAATATCAGCTCTAATTCTGAACCTCTGAAGTGCAAACTGGACTTTGGAGTGTGGAGTGGGCTGCCAGGAAAGGATGACACATCTAGTCCCCAAATCATACATGGAAGCAGACAAGCCTTGGGCAGGGTAGAATCTAATATCACTACATACTACATTTCCTTAGAATCATATCATGATCAATCGTGAAAATCAAGAAAATGTATTTAAATATATCAAAATAATAGTTGGTTTTTATAGGTTTAATTCTTGGAAGAATGACATATTTCTGCTGCTTTTAATGTGGCCCCACCCAGACACTCCAAGTTGCTCCAATAGGTACAAGCAGGCCTTTAAACCCAGTAAGGTGGGTCAATTATAATGGCTAGTCAGTGTTCTCAGTTCTTTCCTTATTTCTCAGAAAATTTAATCTTGTAATCTCCCATTGGATAGATGCATGATGGTCCACGTTTTATCTGGCTCCTGAAAGCCAATATGGGCTCCTTCCAGGAGTACAGTAGATTAAATGCACAGTTAATGCGACTCCCCATGCAAACTCCAGAGAAATTCAGCCAAAAACCTAAAGTTATGTAGACTAAACATTAACTGTAAAACGGAAGTGACGTGGAGACAAAGTCATAGGAAATGTGTTATCTATAAAGAAACTGTATTGCATTCAAGAAATAATGTCCTCTACAATCTCATGCCCCAAAATTATAACCAGCTGACAACAAAAATACTTTCTAAGAGGCAAAAAAGCTTTGATCTTAGAGATTAAGTCTTAGAATTTCAACCAGTCAGTAGACTAGACTCTTATTTCCAAGGCTCTGGCTTCAGATGCCATGCACCTGTTTTCCCAGACTTTTCTTAAGGAGGGGGTTCCCTGTCCTTTTTATAACCTACTTCTATGCCAGAAATGGCAAAATTAATAAAATACCTATGTAATTAAATAAGTTGTCACCAGTATTTATCGCATACACAGCTAAGTGGGAAAGAAGCGCACTTAAAGTTTGCTTTTTCCATTCAAAATGCATAGAAGTATAATTATATGATCCAAGACATTGCACATGTATTGCCCTTCCACTAAACCAGACAGATTTTTCAAACAAAAATTTATAAAAATTTATAAAAATTATAAATTTTATAAAAACATTTATAAAAATGCCTTGTAGTATTTCATAACAGTTTAGCCAAGGAAATTTTATGAAAGCATATAATGTCCACAATGCAAGTAAAACTGCAATAAAAGCACGTCCAGAAAATAGTGACAAAGAACCCAGAGGAAAATTACTGCTATACTAACAGGAACAGAACAGTTACATTTAGCAAAGTACATACCAAAGTAGACAATAATGTGTTTCCTATCAAGAACCTTATCTATATTTTTATTTTAATTTTTTCTCTAGTTTTAAGACCCTGTTTTTTAATAAACCAACATTTATCTAAATAAGTGAATATATTCCCAAAATAAGAGCTATTTTGAAATTCTTATGGAATCTAGTCCAATTTTCTAAAGACCACAAAGAATTAAGACACACCTGCTTACTACCTACAATTATTTCCTGATTTTCTGTCTGAATCTACACCACAGAGTAGAGACGAGGTACCAAGATGGCATTTGTCAGAAGATGAAGTTAAAACTAAAACTCCATGTCTCCATATAACTGTTCTATTCACTGTTATGATTCATTTCAAAAGCTTCCATGTCTCTCAAGGCCCTAGAAGCTCATATTCTGAAATTGAGACCCACTAAGCTATAGCGGGCTCGGACTTCACTTGATAAAAATCAGTGAAGCTTTTCAAACAAACTTTCAATTTTGAGTATCTCAAGCTGAATGTTTCCTGTAATCCTTTTCCCATGGTAGGTAGTTTCCCCACTGTCAATTGATGAGATCACTGTCATCTCCTGTACAGGTACTGTGGTCTTTCCCCCCACCCATCCCTTCTTGCCAATAACCATCATCTTTTATTAATGTGCATATAAATATGAAGCAATATTAATGAACATTTTGTATAAAATGTGAATAAACATTTTCATTCCAGTATTAAAAAATATGCCACATGCTGTTAAAAATAATCATAAAATATTTAACATCCTCTTTTTAATGTCTATATAAGCAACTGATGCTCACAGTTGGTTTAGCTGGTTTTCTAGTTAGTATGCTGATTGTACTTGAAGAAAACATATGAACAATTGTAGTTTCTACTGCAACTTTTGTTCATATATCCATTTATATTAATGAGTAGAATGAAAGGAAATCAACTGAAGTGTATAGGAGCTTAACTCTTAGTACATAATATGGCTTTGCCAAATTGGGTAGTTGTTTTTGAATTCTGGAAGAATATTTCCAATTTGCTTGAATTATTTAGAGTGCAATGATACAGAAACGACACATATAATTAAAATGTCCCTTTCCATCACTTTGACACATATTAAAAATAAATGCAACAAGCCCTACTGCATAGTATTTTCTGATTTCTGTGCATAAACACTACCACCGTGGTGAATCACCGGTGATCAGTGAGACATCATTGGCTGGAATATTGACCCATGATGCCTCTTGATGATAGAGTCCATGCCAGATACAGCAGACAATGACAGTCTAAAGCAGCAGTTCCCAACCTTGTTGGCATCAGGAACCAGTTTCATGCAAGCCAATTTTCCACAAAGTGGAGATGGGGTAGTTTCAGAATGATTGAAGTGAAGCATTTTTATTGTCCATTTTATTTCAATTATTACAATGCAATTTATAATGAAATGATTATATAGCTCACCATAATACAGAACCATTAAGAGCCTGGAACTTATTTTCCTTCAACTTGACAACCCATCAGGGGTAGATAGGAGACAGCAACACACAAAGTGTGTGGCTTATATCTGGTCTACTCCATAATTTTGTTTCAGTTGTTATCACTGCAGAAAATTAAACTACACAAAGATAAGATGTTGGAAATTGAAGTAGGTATCTCAGTGCTTTCATAGCACCTCAGGGTACTTTACATTGACTTTGATCCAGAAGAGAGATTTGAAGCTGTCTGGGGTATATGAGCAAGTCCACCAATTTTACCAATCTCGAATAGTTGAAGCTTTTCTAGCATGAACTGAGTGGAGTGACGTGGCTCAATTACAAAGCGGTCATAGATCTATTACTTTGAAATTGCAGTGTCTTTTTTTGGTTAAGAACTAATTCTCATGCTCTTTTCAAATATAGAATAGAAAATTATAAGCCAGTTTGGAGAAAAAAGACCCTGGCTCAGTCTTTTCCAAAATCTTTGCTAATATTTAAAATGCATCAAAAAATCCCAAGTTTCACTCATTATTCTCACAATGTAAGTTTGACTCTGAATGCAGCCACTTTATCTGTTGACATGACCACAGATGTCACTCTGCCCTAAAGTGACAGATTGGATCATTTGACTAGGTTGACTATGTCAAATAAATAAGCAAGATTTTGGATTCATTCTGTCCCTGAAACATCCTACCGATGTTGAATTTTTCCAAAGGAAATTTCTAGAGTAGCCTTCCTAACTCTGAACTCTTGGGCAGTGATTTTCACTTAGAAAGCCAGCTCACATCTGTATTTGAGAGGACATATGTCCATCTCTTCAAGTGCTGGTAAACAGAGGTGAGTTAGGAACATGCAAGTACTTTACTGTGGTTGATAATTTTTATCACATCCTGTAAAATCTTGTTAAGTTCAGGTGACAGGTTTTGGTAGCCAGAATCTCTCTATGAATGGGACTCAAATTCAGAAATGACCTCTTTGATCCAAACAGTAAAACCAGAAAACTATACAGCAATGGCAGTCACTTGATGTGGGCATATATGGACACAAAAAACTAGTTTCTTTGATATGTAGTTATTTAAAGACTTAAATATGACAGCTGTGGTGTTGGCTGGTAACAAAAAATGCAAATTTTTCAGAAAAATATATCACAGAAACAAGGATCATTGCCTGAGAGTGATGGTAGATTTGTCATTTTTGATCATGTACCAAGATGACTCATCAGTCCTTAAATATTAAAATATGTATTAAGCTAATACATCCTCTCATACTTCATCATTTCTTGTAGTTATGATGCAGCAAACTGTGTCTGTTTTGTGTGTCACATTTTTTTTTCTTTTAAAAATCACACACTTATCTTTAATGAATATTGCTTGGCTAATGTGTATAAAGCATTTTTGAAATTTTCATAACTTCATTAGCTTGCTGTCACATTGCTATACGAAGTGGGATTTAGGAATATGAGTCACTTGTTGCAATGAAATTCTCATTTAAATAATTCCCACTTATTTATTTCCACAAAAAGTGTAAGAGTATCATTGTTCTACATTTTGGCAGCAAAACATATTAAATTTTTTTAACTTTTGTGAGTGTGTAAAATAAAATACTATTTTATTTTTAATGACTTAGATAAAATACTTGTAATGAAGCCTAAAGTAAAGCAGTTAAAATTAAAATATAAAAACTCTTGAATATCAATAAGAATATAACTGAAACCTAATGTTAGAGAGAAAATTCATAAAGGAGAAAGTTCAAAGAACCACAACTATTTTAAAAATGGACAAACTCAAAATGGTAATGAAAATATAAACTATGAGACACAATAAATTCTGTGTCCTATTTCTGTGTTCCTTCTTATTTCCAATGACTTGCGGGTATAATGTTTTTAAATATTTTTAAAGAATTTCAATAATTATTTTTCTAAATGAAAATTAATCATTAAATTGTAGTTAATATTACAGTTGCAAAAAACTTGCACCGTTTATATATAATTGATTTATTTATTGAAGAAAATATCCCTATCTAAAGTATGGCATGTTAACTTGATCATTTATATTCTGCTTTATTTTCTCAATAAAATTATAATTGTTTCATAAACTTTCTAAACAATATTGTCTATAAGTTTTATAATGGTATTTACTCTTTTCAATGGAGCATCTGTCCAAATATTACCTTTAATCTAGCATCCTACAATTTAAGAAAAAAATATAGTATCTGAACCCTACTATAACTGCCTGAGTATGGCTGAGATACAATCGTGTTACCAAAGTGGATGTTAGAGCCTTTTCCAATGTTTATAGCAGGCTTTGCATTTTCAGCTCATTCTGATGACAAGGACATTAAATGATAATAGTGACAGCATGCTTCTCTTTTACATTCTTACTGTTTTATTAAAATAGCTTTCATGTTTGATCATTGTGACAATAGATGCCATGATATTTGATAAACAGTTGCAGTGGTCCTTGTTCTATGATCCTGGGTAAGATGGCCTTGGTTGTGTGCCTTACCTGAAATGGATTTAGTGATTGGAAGGAAAATCTTGCTGTTTGAAACATATAAACACATGTTCAACATTACTAGTCATTCAAGAGATGCAGACGAATACAACTCTGAGATTCCATCTCACTCGACAAAGAATGGCTGCTATCTAGAAATTAAACAGTACCAAATGCTGGCGAGGCTGTGGGGAGAAAGGAACCCTTTTCCAATGTTGGTAGGAATGTAGACTGGTACAACTACTATGGAGATCAGTGTGGGGACTCCTCAGAAAACTTGGATTAGAGGTCCCATTTGATCCTGCTATCCTCCTGCTAGGTATGTACACAAAAGGATTAAAAGATTCATACCACAGAGATGTACATGCACCCATGTTCACAGCAGCTAAGTCTGTGATAGCTAAATCTTGGAAACAATCCAAATGCCCATCAACTGGAGACTGGATAAAGATGTGGGTTTTCTATAAAATGCTCTGTATTAAGAATGATAAGTTTGAGTCATTTATATTCAAACAGATGTACCTTCAGGACATACTCATAAGTGAAATAAATAGGTCCCAGGTCTGTAAATATCATATCTTTTCTCTGGTATGATAAACTAAAGATGTAAATGTGCTCTAGAATATTTGGTAGATATTGTGAAATAGGAAATATTCAAAGGGAAATGGGATGGGGTGTAGGAGTAACTAACAAGGGGAAGAAAAATATGATGGTAATTAAAAAAGGGAAACAAAGCTTATGTCCATAGTGGGTGGGGGGTGTAAGGTGGGTGGGCAAATGGGAAAAATGAGAATTAAACTTTGTCATATGCTGGTACAAATTCTCAATATTGTGTGTGATCATGATGTGTATATATAATGTGCCAATAAAGGTTCAAGGTTTAAAAAACTGTTGTTTGAAAAACAAATCGTTGGGGAGCAGTTGCACTTGTGAAGTGAGATATTACTGTATATTTAGTACACATAACTGCAGATTGTATAAGATTTCTCGAAACATCAAGGAAGTCATATCCCATATGGTCTCCTGTATCAACTTCATGTATCTATCAGTGCAAAGAAAACCTAAAGATTCTGAGGCTGGCCATGGTGCTCAAAGAGAGAGAGTATTCATGAGCTGTTTGGTTTCAGAAAACATTGGCAGAAGGAAAATGGCCAAAGGTCTGAAAGAAAAGCCTGACTTAATTAAAATGTGAGGTGAGGTGTGGGACATATCTAATAAAAGCAGCCTGCAATTATCTTAAAATGTAAATAAATCATCAATCATTTTCTAGGTCATGTAGTGACATCAACACTCCAATGGGTTCTGAAGCATAGGTCTTCTACAGAAACTTAGAAGCAAAGTAAATAACATTATCCTAGGTGAGTAAAAAGCTACACAATTCAGATAGTCAAACAACATTAAATACCTGATTCCAGCCATTGAAGGTCTCTTTAAAAACAAAAGTGTCATTTCATAGGTGGAGGTGACTGCATATTTATTGATGGTGCCCAAAGTATGCTGAAAGCAGTGCAGGCCATAAGGATTTAAACTCTTCCTTTGGCTTATTTAAGAAGCGAGTCTGACTGCAGGTGTGGGACTCATGGCCGGAGAAACTGACTACAAAACTATGGGGCTCAGTCAGATAACAGAGCAGCTGAGATGGAAGTACTTCACACCCAAATTCCATTCTCACAATTAAAACCTTCTTGATGTAGAAGGACAAAGATTTAATTATAACCATTTACTTTTTTTCTATTCTGTCTCTAATTAGAGAATGGTTTGTCTTTTTCCTGCACAAGCCTTTCCTGTGTTAATTTCCATAGAAACTGCACCTCACACTGTCCTTGCATATAGCTTCCCTTGCCTTCAACATATATATCCTTGCATTTAGCTTGCCTTTACCTTACTGTCAGTGGCTTGGACTGACCAGTACCTCGCTGGATAAGCAGCATTGGTCCTCCTGGTCCCCTTGATTTTATTTTTATCTCTTTAGTTGTCTTTTAGTTTTTTTTCTCAGCATTGTGCTATAGCACCAAGCAGGAGATCAACACCTACTACAAAAGAGTCTGATACAGGCACAAAAAATTATCAGACTGATATCATTATAATGCAATATTTAAACATTCTAAGGCTGACAATTAAAAATTTTACTTTTTGCCAAAAAACTATTGATGTTTTGCCAAAAAGTGTACTATGTCATCAAGATGTGATTTGTTCCCAAGATGACTAAGATGTATTTAGTTAATAGTGGGTACTTATGCCCACAAATTACACTAAGAAAAATTTCAACAAAACTGCAATTATTTCCTGAGTATATTATACATAGTGATGATCAGAAAAACTCAGTCATCCATGGGAAAAAGGTAGTATAATTTCAGTAAAAAACCCTTGTCCAGAGATACTGCTGCTGAATTCTAAGTTTGAGACTACATCTGAGTTTAATGGTAAATTTGTGTGGGTGAAGGAGACTTCAGATACTGAACACCAATAAGTTATATCATAGATAAATACAATTCTATTTTTGCTTTGTATATGATTCCTTAGGAGATTCCAAAATGTGTCAACCTCTCTGCAATACAGCTGCTTCACATATACTGGGAATCGAGTTCCAGGTTCTGCCAGGTGGGGACAAAATTAATTAGCTAATTAATTTTCAAACACAAAACAATTTAATAGAAATTTTGTTTGTGATTTTTACAAACTCAGTGTTAGTGTGAATCTAGCTGGAATCCACTGCCTTGACTTGAGACAGCTCAGTCCTGGGGACGGGGGAGAAGAGGGGGAGTGGTGAACCCCATTCTTCCTCAGCACTGAAGGGCTGTAGACACCACCCCTTATGCCTCCCCCTCCCCCAACCCCAGGCTCCAGAAAGGAGAGCAGATGGGCTCAAGCCCCAGGGCTTTTTGCTCACACCCTTTCCCTCATAGTGGCTAAATGATCAGGCAAAGAGAACAGAAAGGAAAAGTTGTTGATCAAGAAGGATGATAGCCAGGGAACTGGGGATTAAAGGAGAATCAAAAACACCTGTTAAAAATAGACAGGGTGGCAAAAACTAAATTCACCCTAAATCTGAACCTTCTTGGAAAAAAAAATGAAAGTTCTGGAGTCTCCTGAGAGACCTTATCTGACAAAGGTTCATGGAGAGAGTGTGAAGTCTTAGTCCAGCCTTGGAGTCTCCCAAGGGGCCTCTGCAGCTCCTTCTGGGCCTGGCTGGCGGCAATTTATACAACAGTGTAATCATAGAAAAATGCAGACTTTTTCTTAAATCTTTTTTATTTAATGTCTTTTCTATTTGAAGGTTTAATTAGGTTTTTCAGATTTAAAAAAATCCCTATCTTGTTGAAATAAATGTTACATCTCATTTTCCCAAAATACTTTAATGCAAATTCAGGACATGCATATTTCTGTCCCTAAACATCTATTTTTTATGAGAGATGGGCTATTTTGTACTTTATATTATTATCTTATGTTACGTTGAATATAACCAGATACCCAAATAACCTATGATAGTGGCCACTGCATACAGGTGACAAGAATCTGAACCTATCAATTTGGACACAAAAAGAGTTGATAACTTCCTTTTAAATCTGTTAAGATATATTATACACATTTTTATACAGTTCTGGTTATAATCACTTTGTATGTAAAATGTTTTGTATTCATTCCCTTTACCTGTTACAGATTTTATTGAGACTTTAATAGCACATGGATCACAATATTAATCATTGAAACTTTGCAAACGTTTGTTGCAGTAAAATCTTGTTAGTTTGCTATATTTTTTTGTTTGTTTGTTTGTTTTGAGACCGGGTCTCGCTTTGTAGTTCAGGCTGGCCCTCAGCTCACTATGTAGCCCAGGCAAGCCTCAAACTCAGCAATCCTCCTGTCTCTGCCTCCCGAGTGCTGGGATTACAGGTGTGAGCCACCAAGCCCGGCATTAGTTTGCTATTTTAATTGAAACCTAAGGATCTTATTAGATGGTTAAGGTTTGATTTCCAGGGGATTTTTGAAAGATTCTAATGAGGTGTACTAGGGAGTAAGTATATCTGGGAAAAATGCACATTTATCACACCAAAGAAAATAAGTTTTGCAAATTCACATCTCAGCCAGATTTGAAATTTCTTGCAGACTAATTGGCTTTTTAAAATTGTAATTGTGTATTAGTTGTTGGTGGCCTAAGTGTAGCTGCTTAGCTAACTGTGAAACTAAAGTGTTTCTGTAATACAGTATTTTTCTTTTATTTTATCAAAAGGAAAAATGTGTCTAGGTCTTCTAAAAACTACCAATCAAATTTTAGTATAAATTATTCACTTGTTCTGAATAATTCTAATAGAATTCAAGTTCACACATCTTAATTTTTATCCACAGAAATATACTAATAGATTAAATCTTCCCTTTGGTACATTTACCTATTTTAAATTTTCTGTTAGATACTCTTATGATACCTCCTTAAGAGAATGTTAATATTAAGTTTTTGTGAGCTATTAAGGCAAACATTATTGGAATGTTCAAAGGGCAGACTTTTGCTTTATAGAATTTCAACAGCTATCATTAAATCCTTTAGTTCATGTAAACTGGAGAAATATGTCCCAGCCCCTTGAAATTATTAAACACATATCCAGAAATGAGTGAGGGTTAGTAAGAAAACAATCTTAATGAAAACGTTCACACTAACAAGAATGTGTCAGGAAGGTGTCAACCCTGAGGCCTATTTTTCTAACTGGCTGTAACAGGCTGTAATGGTTGGAGTTAGGCAATTTTGTTGGCAACTACAGCGAGTGGTCAATTCTGAGATTGTGGCAATGTGCTCCTGAATTTATACTATGGTCTGATTCTCCCCTAAAAAATCACACGTTGAAACCTAATAACTAATGCAATAGAATGAGGAGCTGGGGCCTTTGAGATGTGACCAGATGACGAGGATTCAGATCTCACAACAGGACTGCTTGTAAGAGAACTCAGAGTGGGCTGGGCTCTTCCGTGTAAGGACGACGTAGTTGGGTGGTGTTTTCTGAGAGCCAGGCAGCAGGCCTCGCTCAGACACTGACCCTGCCAGTTCCTTGAACCTTGAATTCCCAACCTCCAGAGAAGTGAGCAATAAATTTCTATTGTAACTCACTAGTCTAAGGTATTTTATTATAGCAACCTGAACATTCTATAATAGGCTAATCAAATTATTTTTTGTATTCTTTATATTATTAAATTGTCAGAAAGAAAGAAAATTAGAATACCTTTTTCCTGTTAGCAGTCTTTCCAAGAAGGGAGGATTCATCTCACTACTGTGGCTTACTGATTTACAATTATCTCCTAGTTGACTTTTGATAACTATGTTGAAATATAATATTATAATATCATTAACATGCTCATCATTCATCTGAGTTATACAATTGTTGCAATTAAGTTGGTTGCTTTCAAAATATTTGGTTTATCAGTCTTTAATTATAAGAACTAAACTGAACAAGAAGGTTGCTAGGTCGCATATTTCATTGTACTGCCCCCCAAATTTATAAAGTGAAAATATGTGGAGTTTAAATTTCCAGTGATATTGAAATTTATTTGAAGTATCTGTGATACTGATAGTTCTTTATTCATTATATAAGGTTTGTTTTTCCTTAATAATTCTTATGTAATCAGGCCTTGATATTTAATGAGTACCTACTACATGTCAGGCAGTATACTAGGGAATGAATATAAAATGACCAATTGGCTGAATTTTTTGTTTTATTTTGTTTTACTGTATGGGGCATCAAACTGAGGACCTTGTACTTGCCACAGGCAGGCGTGGTGCCACTTAGCTACAACCCCAGCCCAACCTGAGTAATTTCTTGCTTTGGTCGAATTTACATCAGAGATCAGGGAAAAGATAAAAATAATATAAACAGAAATTTAAATTAGTACTAGGAATATTAAAGAAATAAAAACAGGAAAATTTTTGAAGTTTTACAGTTGGAAAAGACTAAGACATTGAAGAAAACAAATTAAACAAGCATCATCCAGGATACTTCTGTCTCTGAATTATTTACAGAAGTCAGAGTAGCTGGAATCCTGGTACGATTCCCAACTCTCCTTTTTTTTTTTTTTTTTTTTTTTTTTTTTTTGAGGAGACAGGGTCTCGCTTTGTAGTTCCGGCTGGCTCTGAGCTCACTACGTAGCCCAGGCAAACCTCAAACTCAGCAATCCTTCTGTCTCTGCCTCCAGAGGGCTGGGATTACAGGTGTGAGCCACCGCGCCTGGCACTGTGGTTTGTGGTACTGATTGCTAGTGGGCGTGAGTCACCATGCCCAGCATTATTGTATGCGGTTATGGGCATCAAACTCAGGGCCTTGCACTTGTGAAGCAAGCGCCGGAACCACTGCGCTAAGTCTCTAGCCCCCCACAACTCTCCTTTTTGCAGCGGTTGGAATTGGTCCACTAACTTACCTGCACCGTGCCTCAGTTTCTCAATCTATGAAATGGAAATTATTTTAACAGGTAGGTTTGTGGATTAAAAGTGCTCATATAAAACAAGTGAAGTAACTGTTACATGGTGAGTTCTTTAAAATAGTAGCTATTACTATCATTATTCTTATTATCACCTTAGAAATCTCTCTAAGAGATCACTGATCTGGACACTCAGCCTAAATTAATGGCATGCACAAGTTAGATAGCATGACAGAAGACTGGGAATCAACGTTTGCTGCTGGTGTTCTCTCTGCCAATTACTATGTTATTAATTTTATGTGAAACAGTTTGATTCACTCTCTTAACAAATAATGTGGGAAAGTCTAGTTATTCCCACTAGACTATAAATTCCATGACACTAGCACCTGAGTGTCTTGACGTTTAATTTTATGTGCCTACTTGGCTCGGCTACGTCTCTCTTCTTGGCCAAACAGTCTTGATGTTGCTGCCTTGTTGTGTGGTGTTGCTAAGAGTAGTTTTCAGATGAGATTAGCATTTAAGTTAGACTGTGAACAAAACCAGTGCTGTTCTCTGTCATGCCGTAGACCTAATCAGGTTAGTCATAGAGTTTCAGAAAAAGAGTAAAGTCCCTGAAAAGAAAGTCAGGCTTGGACCTAACAGCTGCAGTATCAACTTCTCATAATTTCTAGCCTGCTGGTCTATCCTACAGAATTCAGCATCACCAACACTAATGATGCCTCAAGCCAATCGTTAAAGATAAATCTCTCTCTTTGTCTCTCTCTCTAGAGAGCTAGATATCAACAACTCACAATGTAACAATTATTGCTCCAGTTGCTTCATGTGAGCATTTTTAATTCAGATATAAATATATAGGTATCTATATAGATAGGCCTATCTGTATGTCTCTCTCTATAGACATTGTATTTATTAGCTATGTTGCAAATAATTGGGTCGAGGACATATTCACATACATGCCTCTCTACAAATGCATTACTAGGTATACATGGATGAAATCTGTTTTGTATTTATTTGGAGAACACTGACTAATACAACTTTCTGGAAAAGTTTATTGAACCAAAAAATCAATTAAAATATACATGGTAGAAAGCATACATGCAGATAGTCATACCCAATTGAATGAATGAATAAATGCAGAAAAAATGAGAGAGTTTAAATGAATGTTTAGCTCAGATATGGAATATAATAAGGTAAAATTCAGACCAATATTGACTTAAATTCAAAGTTATAGCCTCTGTTTTATCATTCCATCTCTTCTATTAGACACTAACAATTAACAGTTATAATGTCAGTGTTGTTAGAAATTGGTGAATTTATCACACTTGTGTATGTAATTTTCCATATATAGCTTACCAGAAAGTACTTAATCAAACTAAGATCCTCTGATTCTTTTTTTTTTTTTTTTTTTGAGACAGGGTCTCGCTTTGTTGTTCAGGCTGGCCCTGAGCTCTCTATGTAGCCCAGGCAAGCCTCGAACTCACCAACCCTCCTGTCTCTGCCTCCTGAGTGCTGGGATTACAGACATGAGCCACCACGCCCGGCACTGTGGTATGTGGTATTGATTGTTGGTGGGCGTGAGTCTCCATACCCAGCATTATATGTGGTTACCAGGGATCAAACTCAGGACCTTGTGCTTGCAAGGCAGGTGCTGGAACCGCTGAGCTAAATCTCTGGCCCTCTGATTCTTGTTTTGTTTTGTTTTGTTTTTTTTCTTTTTGGAACTGATTTTATTGGCACATTTTATATATGCATTATGATTACAATTGACATTGAGCATTTGTACCAGTACATGACATGACATCTCATTTTTTCCCATTCCCCTGCCCTCTCTACAACCCACACCCCTTATATACATAAGCTTTGTTTCCTTTTTTATCATCAATTTTTTCTTTTCCTTCTTTATTTACCCCTACCCCTTTTTTCCATTTCCTTTTGAACATTTTCTTCCTATTTCACAGTACCTATCCTACATTTTACAGCTCTTCTCTACAGTTGACGGGAATGTAGACTGGTGAAACCACTGGAGAGATCAGTGTGGAGAGTCATCAGAAAACGAGGATTACAGGCCCCATTTGACCCTGATATCTCCTTGCCAGGTATACATGAAAGAATTAAAAGATTGAGATCACAGCAACATATGTGCACCCATATTTATAGCTTTTTTACTTTTTTGACTATACCAAACTACTCAAAATATGCCCAGTTATTTTTTTTGATCTAAGAAAGGATTATTGCTTTCTTTTTCTAAAACAAGACAGTGAATTTGAATTTTGCTACTAAATGAGTTTGTGATCTTAGAAATGTGAACCAATTTTATAGTCTCAGTCATACACAGAAATTTAATTCTAAGTACTTCGAAGCAGAAAATATTTTGTTGATCATGTACCAAAACACTGACTTACAAAAACATCGAAGAGTTGAACCATGTCATAAAAGGATCCTTGAATTTTCTTTTCTCTATGTAACTCTACCTCTCATCCCACTTATAGTTTTTAATCATGGAAAACTTTCTCCAATGTCTATATACAACAGGTTGTTTATTCCTACATACTTTTCTTAATCTGCAGTATGCAAAATTCATAGGAATGTGTATACTGAAGATTCATTTCCTCAACCTCCTAGTGCTATATGATTAGGACCTTTCATTTAATTCTTCATGAATATATGCACTTTACCAACAGTCTTATTACAACAAACATATCAAACTATATATCTAAACTTTACATTTTTATAAAATGTTTGAGTAAACAGCCATAGCTACTGCACTTATAGGCATACAATACATATTAAAATGTCAGGCACATAATTTAACAAGCATTTTCATTTAACCAAATGACATTATATTGCTTCCTGTAAAAATTATAAGAAATAGAATGACTGACATCTTCATAACACCACCAACAAAAATACTCAGAAAGAAAGTATTTCTTCAAACTGCTGTAAAGAAATAATGATCAGTGTAGCTTTGTTTTGCATGTAAATCTAATTTTAAAAACTGGAAGTCTTATAAAAACAAACACCAAAATATCACACCATCAACATATCAGCACTAAGAAAACTTTTAAAATTATCTTCCAGAATGAAAAACCATAGTCCCAATAAGATAGTTAGAGATGTAAAACAGAATGATGAGAAATGCACTTAAATTTAAAGATAGCATACATACCTTCAGGACATAATCATAAGTGAAGTAAACAGGTCACAGATGTGTAAATATCATATCTTTTCTCTGGTATGATAAACTGAAGTTGTAAATGAAATCTAGAATGCATGATTGATATTATGAAATAGTAAATATTCAAAGGAAAATGGAGTTTAGGGGTAAGTAATGAGGGGAAAAGATTGATGGTTAAGAAAAGGAAACAAAGCATGTGTATATGGGGCAGGGATTGTAGGTGGGTAGGGGAAGGGGAAAAATGAGAATTAAGTCATGTCATATACTGGGATAAATTCTCAATGTTGAGCATAATTGTGATGTACACACAAAATGTACCAATAAATTAAATTAAAAACTATCATAAAATAATACCTAAATTCTGGATTATAAAAGTAGAAGTAAAATATTGAATAAAAGTAGAAGTAAAACAATGAAAGATGCTAAGTTAGGTAGGGCAGTAAGTGGAACTAATTTAGTACAGAAAGTCAAGGTATTCTCTTGATTATCTTAAGCTAAATATTCATGACAGAAGACTTTTTTCTTATTTAGCCTAAAGAATCATTAATAAAATAGAGAGAGATAAATATTAAAATGTTCATATACCACTATGTAATAATAAAAGTGCTGGAAACATGTTTAATGCTGAGTAATACAGGAAGTAACTAATAAAAGATAATATATGATGACCTCAAAATGTGTCCATTTGCACATAAATGAATGTAACTTGTCATTCCTTATGGCAGAGTAATACTCCATTTTATAAAAAGGACACACTAATAAGTGAAATAAATAGATCACAGATATGTAAATACTGTATCTTTTCTCTGGCATGACGTAAATGAGTTCTAGAATGTATGATAGATTTTGTGAAATGGGAAATATTCAAAGGGAATGTGGTAGGGGAAAGTAATAAGGGAGGGGAAAGAATAAATATGACTTGGGAAGAAAAAGAAAGCACATATATACAGGGGTTGGGGGATTGTGGAGTGGGTAGGGATATGGCTAAAAATGATAATTAACTCGTGTCATATACTGGTACAAATGCTCTAATGCTGAGTGTGATTGTGAGCTGTCTATAAAAGATACCAATAAAGAATTCAATGAAAAAAAAGATAATATATGAATAATATTGAATAGAAAGCAATGGTAAAAGAAGTATTGTAGAATTGTAAAGACAATATAAGTGAGAAAAAAGGCAATTGAAAATGCAATATATATACATATATACACTATATATAAACATATGTACTTTTATATATAAAGAATGAACTAAAAATCACAAGGTAAAATCTAATTTTGTCAGGCATATTTATAAGTAAACAATAAGTAATGAAAAATCAAACATGTTAAGTATATGATATATTTTAGACATAGGAATAACTATAACAAATACATTATGAATATACTAACACTAGCAAAGTAATCACAAGCAAAATTATTTCTACATAGTGGCACTTTTATAGAGTTAATCCAACAAAAATAGACAGTAATTCTACAAGTTTATATTTACAATAAAATGAATGTAACATATATAAACACATAATGGACAATTGAAAAGAAAAATAGATCCATAAATATAATTAATGTGTTAAAAAATTCTTTTCAATTACTAATAGAAACAAATAGATTAAAGAAAAGCAATAGCACGGTACTTTTACTTTCAGTACCAGGGATCAGACTCATAGCTTTGTGCTTACAAGGCAGGCACTGGTGCCACAGAGCTAAATCCCTACCCAAACACAGAATGTTTTTGAAACAAAATTAAATTGTAACTATGTTTACAAGCATGAAAATAATCTGTATAAAAAATCTGGCAGTGAGCTAATAAACTAAATTAATATATTTTTTCTAATCTCTACTTCAAAATATCTAAGTCAGGGATGACTGTATTACAAACTTTTTTTTAAAGTGAAATTTTACCTAAAGCCCTATGTAAATGTAATGTCTAGTAAAGGCATTTAAAGAACACAATCTGTAACTCATCATAAGAAATATTTCTGCATTTTAACATCTAATATGAAAGTGGACTATACTCCTTAAAGGATGCTTGCTTTTCCTTGCTTCTTAGTAGGCTTTGAGCTATGTACCACTCTAGCTGTAATAAAGTGATGATTGGCTTTATACTTTTTCAACACAATGTAGTATAATCATTTAACAAAATTTAATTTGCAAGTATAAACTAAGACCACATATCATAAAATTAAGAAGCCTCTCAAAATGTTATAATAAATCTGAATTTATGCACAATCTTGGTATTTGGTAAATGTGATCTTGGACTGATTAACATCACTATAAAATGGAAATAATGTCTGTCATCCAATTTCAGTCCAAATTAAATGTAAATTTTAAATTCATTAAGTTTATTTGTACATTCTGATAAACATTATGATCCTACTCATCTTTGGGAAATTGTAACTGTTCATGACACATCTTGGTTCTTTATTTTTTCCATTCCCAGCCCTCCCTTCAACTTGCCTATCCTCCCTTATTTATGAAAGCTTTGTTTCCACTTTTCCTTTTTTCATTTTTTCCCTTCTTTCCTTTGCCCTACACCCCTCTTTTGTTCCCCTTCCCCTTTGAACATTTTCTTTCTATTTCACAAATGGATGTACCTTGAGGCCATACTCTTCAGTGAAATAAATAGGACACACACACACATGTAAATGCTAAGAAGTTTCTCTGAATTGGTTCTCTGCTTGAGAAACTGCAAGTGTAAATAAGGATTAAAATGTATAAATGGAATTTTTATGAAATGTTTAGCAAAGTACTTGACATTTATAAATACCGTGAGCTATTATTTTCTTTTTCATGAACTTTGAGTTGGTTAAACTCTCATAATGTTGTGCCTCCTTAAATACTGTGATTCAGAGGTAGGGAAACTAAGGGAGAGTAGCAAAATTTCCTCAACTGGAGAGACAAAGATAAGGAAAAGAGTTCCAAAAATTCCCCAATATTATTTGTGATTGTGAGATGTATATAAATTGTACCAATAAAAAATCATTTAATAAAAGTTCCAATCGTTCTTAATTTGAGATGCACAAATTACAAAAGAACTTCTTCCTAGGAATCACCGACTGCTAAAATTAATTCATATTCGCCAGACTCAACACAAAGGATGTGAATTCTAATAATTGTGACACACACTGTATCATATTTAGCCAAATTTTACACGGAGTGATGTATTGATGCATGGGGAATATTTGACCTTGGACACTCCTCTTGTCTATGCATTCATATAGACCAGTATTTCCTCTAATACCAAGTCTACTTTTTGTGGCTCAATAACTTCAATCAGATTAAGATTAAGTTTTGTGAATATGGGAGCCATTTTTACCTTCAATAAGAAAATATGTGTGCTTATTTATACAAGTAATAGGAGAATTGTTTAATCTTAGAAAACCAGCTGCTTATCTTGGTTCCCAAGTTTTCTTTCTGTAGATTTTTTCCATTTTATTTTAGGATATGAATGAAGTTTCTCAAATACATATATATGTATGTATATAAATATCTAATTGTGAAACACACACACACACACACATATATATATATATACACACACATACATATATACGTATATATATGTATCTCAAAGTTGTTGGAGATAGTAGAACACTTCATGTCCACATCCACATATCCCTAAAATCTCATGCATAGAAATGTGCAATCACTCAAAGCCTTTGAAGGAAAAAAGTGAAATTTCTCATTTTACACTTATTCTAAATTTAAAACCTACCCAACAGTCCATTGCATTTATTAGAAATAGCATAAAATATACAAAGACTCTCTTTTTTTCTCACACTTATGTCTTGTACCTTTCTTTGTTTGCATATTTGTTTCCAGCCCAACACAGACTAACAGATAATATAATTCTAGCCAAGTTCTCTGATTAACACCGAGTGGAATCATTTGTTCATTTCACAGCTTCGTTGTGAATTACATAAGTCTAGTGACCAAATTTTATGTGCATGCTTTTCCACTAGTAAATGAACAGTGATGAAGAAATGAATTAAAACAAAAATATTTCTCATGGAAAATTTTCATAAGACAAATATATTTTATTGGTATGTCTGTCATTTTTCAGTTTTAAATAATGTGTGGTATTTCAAAATAGCCTCCAAAGCTCAGCTTCTCAGTATCTCATATCTGCTTTTTTCTCCCTCTCATTCTCACCCAGCTTTTGCACAGCTGAAGAAAAAATTGGGAGCTAAGTTATTAAAAATTCAGTGGTACTTCCAGAAGCTATTGTAGGAGATGAGTGTGAGTCTGAAACGTGTATCCATTAGCTAATTTCATTTCCTGTCAGGGGACAACTGGGCACCTACTAGTAACTTCTCACTGAGTTAAAAATAAAGACGTTTGGGAGACAGTGGCCTCACTATGATACCGAGTCACTTTTCTCTTCATTGGCAGTTGCCATTCAGTTCACTTGAGCTTGAAGAATGCGATCAGCACTTTTTCCTTGGCCGCCCAATGTATTCCGTGAGAAAATGGTTCTTCACGTGGGAAACCTAAGCTAAGGGCAGGTAATTTCAGCCAGGTCATTCCGTGCATCCTAGCTTATGACCACAATCAAACAAATACAATTGAACAATTATAATCGGACACATACTCAAGTCAATACAGTTGTAAAGTGGAACCGATGCTAATGATAACTACCTCACAAGACACTTTTAAAGATCAAGTGAATAACAATGATGAAGGTACTTTGTAAAGTGTAAATTATCTGAGAAACAATAATTATCGTCATCAATATCTTTATTGTTAGCACCTGTAATGCTATCTCAGTAAACTGTCATCTGTGCTATCATTTAAAGACATCTTAAAAACACAATAAGATAAACTTTCCTGATGACCTCTGAATAGTTACCACTAAGGCATGCAAGGTTACTGTGGGTGAGAGTTTAGAAGATAAATTTAAAATTTATTTCCATGTTAGTGAGAATTCCTCACATACTACTGTGAATTAATTAAACCAGGTCATTTTGATTGCAACTGCTGTTTGGAAATATTTTTTCTAAACTGTAAGAACAAAAAAAGTTCAGGTTAAGGCTCAGGACAGTGCAGAGGGAGCCTGAGTCCTAGTTAGCAACCTGGAGAGGGCGGCACACAGTTAGAATGAATGAAGAAACAGCCAACAAAATTATGCAAGGAGGGACAGACAGAGAGACAGAGACCCAGAGGCAGAAAGAGAGAGACAGAGAGAAAGAGAGAGAGAGAGAGAGAGAGAGAGAGAGAGAGAGAGAGAGAGAGAGAGAGAGAGAGAGAGAATATTACTCAAAGTTGTATGACTTTATAAAGATGAACTTGGCAAGTACCAAGGGACATGGAAGCTAAGTGATAGTGAAAGAGGTACCACAACTTGGGCAAAGAAGAAATGTTTTAGTTTTAGTTCACCCAGTTAAGGAAACTCAAAACCAGGATGCCCAGTTTCTGCTCTCATCACCACGAGCTCTACTCTGGACAGCTCATCAGGATTGTTTTCTGGTAATGCTCAGTACTGAATGCTGGAAGAGGGTAAGATTCAGAGTTCGGAGAACATAAAGGATTGGGCTGTTTATGATAATGGCATGGCCCTATGTGTAAAAAGGGTTCACAGGAAAAGACTGTGAATGGGGTTTATTATTTAAAGAGATGAGATGTTAGTACCACTTTTTAATCTTGCTCTTTAGAACACACTTTAAATGTGATAAAAGTTTTTGACATTACACCTGAGCAGGTACACTATCAAGTACGAGTTGGCTCATTATGGAATATTTGTTGTAATGAATGACCTGATAAATCCGTGTTACACAAGAAACATTTAGGATGGAAATTTGACATCAAAAGAAGGACAACTGTATGAGCATTATTCCTGGGTATTTTTCCTCATGATTCCCATTTTATAATTGGGCAGATTTAAGCATATTGCACACTCATTAGGGACATTTCTTAATATTCTCTTTACTTTTTATTTTTTCAATCCCCTTCCCAGTAGAAAAAATTGCACTGTTTTATCATGTATGTCCTATGTAGAGGTTTGAATTCGTCTATTGAAATATACCCCTGCTTTTCTAAAGAGCCTATCTAGTCCTGAGCTAAAAGTTAATCAGTTAATTGCTATGAAGTTACAAGAAGAGTGCAGGAAGAAAGATTTGGGTAGACAGTTTTCCTAACATAATTTTCAAAGCTGTGTTTACCACCAGATTTCACCACACAATTTCTAAATCTAAATGTAACATGTAATTAATCTCAAGAAAAGCATGTTTATTTTTAGTAGAAATAATGTGCACTCTGTAATTTTGCCAGCAAACTCAATTCTCGTGCACTTAAACATGTCAGAGGTGAGTAGCTGCACACTGTATGTTCGTGAGTACTTCATCCCGATGGTGCCAACACTAGCACTGTATTTCCTGTGCAACGGATCCCAGAAAGATATTCACACCATTGTGAATTACCTTCCAGGTTTTCAGGAAATTAATACAGCAATCTCATGTCAGTCTGTGACATGCGGAAGTGAGGATATGGTTATTTCCATAGAACCCTTAAAAAGTGAATTTCCTGGGGCTGGAGATTTAGCTCACCTGCCTAGGAAGTGCTAGATCCCTGGGTTCGATCCCAGGTAACCACATATAATAATACCGGGCATGGGGACTAACGCCCACCAGCAATCAGTCCCACATACCACAATGCCAGGTGTGGTGGCTCATGCCTGTAATCTCAACACTGGGGAGGCAGAGGAAGGAGGATTGCTGAGTTCGAGGCTTGCCTGGGCTACACAGTGAGCTCAGAGCCAGCCTGAACTACAAAGTGAGACCCTGTCTCAAAAAAAAAAAAAAAAAAAAAAGGAATTCCTTTCAACAATCTGAAAACTAAATGTATTTACGGTATTGAATTTTAAATATAACAACTGCTTGTATAGTCTTCATTCACAAAATAGCCACCAAATACATTACTATACCTGGAAACTCACACAAAAGGTCCAAGACTAGTTGGTTAAATATTATTATATTCATATTGAAGATCACAAAGCCATGGAATAGGAAACTGCTTTTCTTCAAGATCACTCTGATAATTCTTAATGGAGCCAGCGCATAAATCCAGATTCTCTGTACCATCTCACATGGTCCCTAATAAATAAGAGGGTCTTGTTAAAGCTAAGTGCTCATACATGGATAATGCTGTCTTATTGTAGAATACGTCGGCCACACGGCCGTGTTGCACCGGTTATAACCATGAAGGAGCTGGCACTGCGACACTGGTTAATCAGGTAACACAAGTGTCTGACTATAGATTCAATTCAGTGTGTTCTGTATGCGCTTGCTGTTTCTGGAAGTAGAGGGTTATCTGTGAGAAGTGACATCGGGGAAGGGAATTCTCAGTAAAGACTGATGTTTTACTCAAAACAAGAGGCACCAATAATCATAGTTTGCTACATTTTACTATTCTGTCTTTTTCTCTCCACTCCATAAGTTTTACCAGAAAGTACGGGAAAAGTTAACTGACGTCACCGTGTAAAAAAAGAGGAGAGTAGCTAGCCCTTCTCAGTGCTTGTTAGTGCAAAACAACAATGGTTCTCTTTCATGTTTCTCAGCAAAAGGTCTCTCGGGTCACTCATGCGCTGGAATATTAAATTAGTGTCTCCAAGTGAAAGAGTACGACTAGAGCCATGATTTGTCTTCAGTAGGTACAAGCCACAATCTCTGGTAAAGGGACGCTGCTCTGCCGTCCTGATGGCGGCGTTACCATGAGAAGAAAGGAGGGCACCTGGGGCGAACGCTGGTGGAAACCCCTCCCCTCCCAGGGACCCCTGCCTGTAAAGGTCTGTGGAAGTGGCTGACGGTCATCTGGCTTTCTGATTCTGTTTGACATCTTTGTCTTTGAACATAGTCTGACCGAAACCTTGTAATCAAATCCAGCCCCCAGATTTGGGGTTAGCTTAGGGCTAGAATAAAAGGAACTAAGGAACTATTTAAATCAACTCATGAGTTTGTAGGAATTTCTGAGGGGAGACACAAATCATGGGACAATGAGAACGTGGGCCCATGAAGTGGAAGCCAGTACCTAATAATCAGCATCAGTCCTGCATCTAAGGATACTGTAAATATCCCTGAAGCTTTGCTTTGGGCAAAAAGGTCCTTTCTTACGTTCTAATACTGCCATATATCAAATCTATGTTGACAGTGCCTTACAACAACAGTAAAGAGGAACAGTTTCTATATGTAAACTAAAATAGAACTTGTTTTAAATCCTGTTCTGCTACTTAGCTTCCTACTTTGATTACTTAGATCCTCCAAACTTTATTATTCTGTCTTAATAATTTACAAATAATAATACTTTATTCATATAATAGTTGATTTATTAAGCAATGTATACATGTATAGAATGTATATAAGGTTTTATCTGGTATTTATGCTAAGGTGATATATTGTATAATACTTATAATAACAAATTACTATAGGATAGGTACTTTTTATCATTATATAAATAGGCAAAATCTCCAAAGCAGTTTCCCTCCACTCAAGTAACAGTGCTGGACTACATTCGTGCTGTGACAGGCTGAGTAAATAACCCTATAACTTCCCATGTCCTAATCCAAAGGCCATGTGAATGTGTCATTTTATGTGGTAAAAAAAAGACGTAGCAGATGTGACTAAGTTAAAGGTTTCAAGTTGTGGAGATTATCCTTTATGATTCAGTTGAGCCCAATGTACTCACAGAAGTCCTTATAAAGGGGAAGCAGGAGAATATAAATCAATAGTATATGATAGAACCATTGAAGTGAGTGTTCGGAGTGATGCCACAAAGGGGTCACCAGTAACCAGCTTCCAGAAGCTGAAAAAGACAAGACAATGAATTGTTTTCTCAAAGATTTGCCCTTGTGTGTGGAAATTTTCTTTCAGATATCTAACTGCAGAATGATAGCAGAATCTATTTGTATTTTACTAAGGCACTAAAATTTGTGGTCATTTGTGAGTTACGGTGGCAATAGAAGACAAACCAATGGAGAGAGAGGTAGGTTACATGAGCCACATTTGACAATCTTATGTGAGTACAAGTGATAAGTAACAGAGATATGGTCTATGAAAATCTCACATGCAGTTCTCTACTGCATTCATATCCTATTCAACAGTTAGAAACCAAGAACTTAGAGGCCTTGGAGTTGAGAGCATTGTAAAAGAAAGGAGCTTTGGCCTCACCAACTGCTGTAAGATCATCTGCTGATATCTCACTTCACTAAAATGGAGCTCTTAACCATCCTTCTAGTAAGGAAAGCATACCATGATCAGAGACTGTGTTTTCATTTGTTCCTAGCGACCAGCATGAAGGTAGGCATATAGAAAATACACACAAAGGTACTGTGAAAATCAACAATACTATTATAAAAGTAACTGGATGCAAGATAAAACTATATAGAATGAGGGAGGTAAGACATCTGAGTGAAGACAGCAAGGACAGACTAGAAAATAAAAGACAGGGCCAGATCTAAGTTTGCATTTTCTTCAATTTTCTATGTTTGTGGTACAAAATACTAACATTGCTTGTGGGGAGTAAGCACATAGAAACAAAACATCATTATTCATTTTTCATTTCTCTCCTCCATCACTCTGCCCTTTGCTTCATCTCTTGTTCAGTTTCCCTGTTGCAAAAGATCTAACTCTTCATTTCCCGTTACCTACCTTGCATTTTGTTCTACATATTTTAGATGTCTCATATAAGAGACATTATGTGTGTGACATTTAAACCCAAATTACAGTCAGGGGTTAAGTCATAGAGGACATGAGCCTTACTGGTCATCACAGTGGGTGACCAAGAAAAAGAAGTAGCAGGCATCTTACACACTTGAGGACTTTATTAAAAAATCACTAAAGAGACTTCCAAGCTTGAATAAATGGCGCTTATGAATCTCTTAATCAGCCACCACATTACCTTTCCTACATCATTCATTTCTCACACATGTTATCTTAATTGTGTTAGAATAAACAGGTTCACGTGTTATTTTCTACCCTCGTTCACATGGGAAAGCAATGGGAATAGGTTCACATCAGAAGAAAGATAAAATTTCTCCAGCATCGTCAAATAAAATAAAGCAACCACCAGCTCAAAGAACTTTGTTTCCTAGAGTAGAGTCTGAGATTCCCAAAGAACATTTGCTTTCCTGTTTTAGTTTACCTAAGCTTGGCCTTATTTGAAGAGCAACCCAATTATTTTTAACCTAAATGCTTCTCTGATCTGGAACAAAGTTTTACTTTTATCACACAGTTCTCAGGCCTTGTAATAGGAAAGATCATTGTCATTTCAGTCCTGAGATATAGCCTCCTTCTTAGTGATGCATAAAAGGATTTTCCTCCCTTCAAATTATAATTAAATTAAAAGCTAAGTTGCAAGAGGCTTTGAACTGCTCTGATGAGAAAGGTCAATCACTGATCAGCAATCTGTTAGCACAGCTGTGTTGAGAGGGAAATTTCTAGCCACATCTCTCATAAGCAAGTTATTCATATATAGTGAGAAGTCACTTCATTCGGCTTCTTTTAAACACTTTTAATAGCAACACTCTGGAGCCGGTAAGCACAGGCTTTGGGAGTAGCTTTGTAGAGATGTCTGTGAGACACCAAAGTACGTTGTTAAACCTATCTGTGAGGGGAAAACACTGTTAAATCTACCATCAGGAAAAAAGAAAAAAAGGAAAGATAAAACCAGTGGCATTAGAATTGATCTGTGTCCTTTAAGTTAAAACTGGCATTTAACTGGAAATATTAAAACACATTTCCTTGATCTCTCAAATCCTATGCAGGAAGAAGTTGCCTGAAATGGTTAGCTTAATAAATTCAATGCTAGTGTTGTAAGTTGCATGTAATCAACTCATAATTTTATATTCAGTGAACTGAAATCTTCCAGACTACAGCCAACATCTTTGTAACAATGAGCAAGAGATTATAGCATTGTTAAAAAAAATGAAATGTATGCTGCATGGCAAGCAAAGAATAGATACTTCTGTTCTTAACTTCTAGAATATTCTCACTGCTATTTTCCGACAAACAATTTTAAATTTAGCTGGGAGCAAGCTGGGCTTTGGAACTTTTCTACTAAAGCTAGTATATTAAAGAGAATGGACTTGAGTTAACTTTCCAACAGGGGAAAAAAAAAAAGACTGAAGCCTGTATATAGATTGAAAATGGATATTTTTAGTCATTTTCATGTACACATATCATGAATCTGACACTGGAAAAATAAAAGGGGGTAAAGAGGGAGGTAAAGAAGGAAAATTGAAAAGTACATGTACCAATCACCTGCCTTGAATGTAATCATTATATACTGTAAACATGTAATGATAAATAAAAATTGAGTAACTACCTCTACTGTAGATAAATTATAATGGAGTTAACTTCACACAGAAGCTTTATGGCTAGTAAAATAACAGTAACATTCAGAGTGGTGTCTGTGTTGTAATAATGAATTCGTTTTATGTTTGTTACAATAGAAAAGATTGTCACCATCTCAGGAGACAGAAGAGCTCTTAGGTGTTTTCTAAGTACCTTATATGTATTGTTCCACCTAATTGTCATTATAGTCCTTTGAGATAACTTATGATCATAACTTTATATGACTATTGAGGATAAAGAGTGCCAATATATCTGATTTAATGAGAGAAATTTTTATGATCACCTAATTTTCTTTGACAGATTTTCCTAACTTCAAATCCAAAGAAGTTTTGAGAAACTCAGTTTGCTTCTTAGAGCTTCTTATTTCAAATGGCCCAGTGTATCTAATGGTAATTAACTGTCATTTTTCACTATATATTGTTCTCATCACATATACTGACTAACATTTTTAGAACTAGGAGGGCTTATTCGAGTGATTCTTTTGGATTTTTTTTGGGTGTGTGTTTGTGTGTGTGTTGTGTAACATTGATCCCAGGGTATTCAGGAACAACTACATCCCCTAGATCACTCTTGCCCAGCACACCATGCCCAGCTCAAGTGATTCTTCGATAAAGAATTAAACCTTGCTCAGAGCTTTTCTACAATTTGTTACTGCTTCTTATTTGTTGAAAGTGTTGTTCCTTTTTAAATTTTATTTTGTGGTACTGAGTATCAAACTCATGACCTTGCATTTGCAAAGCAGGCAGTGGCACCACTCAGCTAAATCCCTGGACTATAAAAGTGTCTTTCGATGTAATGAGAACTTTTGCCAAAAAACCAAAAAAATTTAATTTAATTAAATTAAAATTGAAATTAAAATTGAAAATCTAATTTATTGACTTTACTAATAAAATAGATACAAGAAAATTGGGATTTTGTAGGGAAAAGCCACTTTATATGTTAATTCCAATATTTGGATTAAAGGAATCTTAATGTTTAAAATTTAGTTTTTAGTAGGCCGTGAAAGAACACTGCAACAGTTTTACATTGTAATCCACTTAAAAGGAGAAGTCACAAGACTTTCTATAACAGAGTTTTGGTAGCTTTTGAACAAATTTTATTTGTTCACATTGGGCACAGCAATCCTTGGTGATGAAACCATAAGGCAAAACCAATGGCTTCTTTACCTCTGAACGCTGAAGAGGTCAGATCCACCCCTCTCTTCTTCTCTTTTGAGATCTAGTTTCCTAAATTGGGCTAAACTCTGAGCAACTTACTGCTTTGCCCAGAAAGCTGGGCATGAAGAAGACTATATACATTAAGTAAGCTTCGGATAATTGTTTACTTACATCAAGAGAAGGTAGAATTTGGCTCTCTGAGGAGAAATATGTCCAGCTAGATCTTGGAAAACTATACCAATAAAGAATTCGATTTTTTAAAAAAGAAACAAAAACAAAAAGCATTTTTAAAAATAAAATGCAGTGGGCCGGAGGGTTAGCTCAGTGGTTCC
>PVIC010021862.1:0-28178 GCA_004025085.1 Thryonomys swinderianus
AGAGGACATTCCAAGTTAATTTTTAAAATGGGAAATTTCCATTAGCTTTATAAGCTGCAGCACACAGTGGAATTTAGTAGACACTGAGTAAATTAGAACCTGCCCTAAATTTGAAAAGCTACATAAGTCTCCTACGCTATTTTTATCTCTTTAAAGACAATGTAATGACATTGAAGTAAATTTCAGGGGTGGGAGAAGAACTCTGTCTCCATCCCAACACAACCAGGTTTATTTCTGCACAGTCTTCAGGCCTTTGTCCCTGAGCAGATGGCTGGAATTTACATAGCCCTCGTCACCACAACCAAGGTGCTTTGCCAAACGTGCTTCTATAAAACTCTAAAATAAAATTTAATTGAATTAAAATATAGGATGAATTACATTTAAATCCCTAGTTCTGTTGCTGGCATTTAAAGAACTTCAGGCTCTAGGAAAACCTGAGGATATAAGTGAATCCAGACCACGGGGCTCACTGGACAGCCTAAGCCAACCCCTTAGGGACTTAAGCTAATAATAGTTGCCCTAGAATCTTGCTTTGGGACCACAGGCAAACAGCTCCTATGAGAACAATGGGGAAATAGAATTTCCAAAGAATGAACAACTGGTTTTTAATTTTTACATAATTAATTTTTGCATTTAATTTTTTACTTATCTCATTTTTGCTTCTAAGCAGCCCCAAAACTGGAGGTTAAAACTTTAAAAGCTGTGATTTAGGGGGAAAAAGTGGAAGGTATAGTTTGTCGATATGATGCAGGACCATTATTGTGTGATCATGATCTAATCCCTTCATGTAACAGAGAAAGTGTAAAAGCAATAAGAAAATGAGAGCTAACTGACTCTGAGACACAACATGTGCTTCTCCTCTGAGGGATTCATCACCATTCTCCTGTACAGAAGAACTGCATAGAGTGGAGTGGACGCTTCCTGTCTGCTTTCTAGAGAGAGAACAAGTGTCTCCCAAAAACATTCTCACTGTATTACATTCCGAACAGAAAGTCAGCAGAATGGAGAGCAGAACATTGCACTTGGCTTCTGGCCAACTTGCCCCAGACTGTGCCCCTGTCACAGGGGCCAGTAGCCACTGGGTGTCCATGGCCCAGGCAAGACTCAGGCCAACCCAAATCAAGGGCTCAAAAATGCAAGCTGGACACACCCAGCCAGCCCCCTGTCCCAGGATGGGGCAGGCCCACTGTCCTGGCATCATCCTTCCTGTCTTTCTCTTTTACAGAGTTTGGGGATGACAAGAAAGTCTTTGGGGTTAGTGTCCCATAGAGTGAAGGACTTCAAGTCCTAGGGTTCTAGATCCAGGAGGCCTGTGGGCCACGGGGCAGGCTACTGGATGGGTGAGCACCAGTGCAGGGGCTGGGCACCATCCTTGGTGCACGATAGGGACAGCCTGAAGAAGGGCTGAGCTGCCCAGCCTTCTTCTCCACAGCCTCAAATGCTCTTAAATCAATCATTGGAAGAGTTAATATGACAAGATAAGGGATTAGTTAGGGATCTCCAGGACAGAAGAATGGATGAAATGGTATAATTTCCACAATTGCTGGGCAGAGCTGAAAGATTCCATACTCCATGCTCCCCTGTATATTGCATAGGCATTTTCACCTCCTTTGACCTTCAGAACTGCCCTGCTGGTAGATAGGACAGTTACTTCTGCATCCATTTTTCAAGCTGAAGAAACCAATAGATAGATCAGAGGAGCCCAGAAGACAGACTCTGATGAGAACACAACCCTCCTAAGTGGAATTAGTCATGATGAGCATGATTGTGCTGCCTTACTCAGTTTAGGATTCATTCCAGCCTGTCTGAGCCACAGACACACCATGTCTCATAAACTCTACAACATTATAAACTCTAAGCTCCTCCAGTACGATAAACCTCTCAGGAAGAAATGTTACTGTCATGAGACCACGTCACGTCATCCATTTGAAAGATGGCAAGTGAAAATATGGTCTATAAAACCAATAAAATGTGGTGATAAAAGGCCAAGGACATTAAGAGAAGACATTTGTGCATATGTCACCTTTTCCTACACTGCAGGTAAACCAACAATTTCATACATTATTCTCCCCAAAAAGGTCATTTACAGCAGAATTAAAGACAACCAGTCTCATCCATCATCTTGTTGGTAACCCTTCAACGTGGCTAAAGTTCATAGCAGAGTCAAAATGTGACAAAGCACGTTTTCCACAAAGCCCTCGGGAGGTCTGAGGGAACACACACCTGTTTGGAGTCAGGCGTTCGCAGGTTCAGGCTGGCGGTGGAGATGGTCAGAGAGATGCTCATCCCCGCAAACTGGAGATTGCTCTTCCCCAGGATGCTGGATAGCATTTTGCTGGGAGGCTGTGAAATTGAGAGCATTGTTTTAGCTTTTTTTTTTTTTTTTTTTTGCTAACAGAGTCCTCAGTGACAGGGCCTCATGCAAACAAAATGTGTTGTTCTCATCTGACCAGGTGGGGCTGTGGATGTGGGCTACATCTTCAGACTGCCTTGACTGCTCCACCCCTCCCAGGCACAGGAAGACAAAAGTGAAACGGATGTGCTGCAAGGGCTTAGCCGAGGCCAAGGCACATTCTGTAATATGCACTGTAGAAACTGCAAAAGATCTAATCCGTAAACACTGAAGTGAGGGCTATTGGGAACAGACATGCCACTCCTGCTGGCCACCTCTGTCGACACAGGGACAGCTTATGCTGATCCTGTAGGCGTAAACCTTGGGGAAATGCCACAAACCAGAGACCCTATGGCTTTGCAGACTCAGAAACTGGCTTTAGCCAACCACAGGCAGAGAACTTCTCAGGGAAGACTGAAGGAGAGCAGCGACCTCAGCAGGCTGTGACCTTGCTCATGGCTGAAGGGGATGGGCCATAAACTCACTGTACAAATAGTTTCCTGGTTGGGACCCAGAGACATTGTCCACTTAGGACCAATGCCCTGGAGCCAGCACAGGATGACAGACAGGCAGGCTGGAACTGTGCCCCCATCACCCTGTCTGAAAGTGCTTCATGCCAGGAATCAAGGGGCTGGATTTTCTAGCCTGGTGACTTCACAGGTCACCGGGTAAGTACTGTCCACCCTCATCTTTCTGTCCTTTTTGACCAACCCATCCTTTCAAGTTGGATTAAAACATCCACTTTCAAAATGCCAATTAGTTCTTAACTAGACGCTCACTTTTTCAAACTCCTGGGAAAGAACATGAAGTAACTAAGACTAAAGCTTTTTCAAGCGGAGTTGGGAGACAGTAAGGGTTACACTCTGCCTGCTGAAGGTCAGGCCACAGAATGTTTTAGTGGACTGAGAGAAACTACCCAAATCAGTATCCCTGCACCAAGCTTTTGCGTGTCTCCATCAGGGGCACCTAATTAAGTAACCAGTCAGAATGGGTCTGCCCTTTAGGATTTCTTCTCAGCCAATAAACTACTTCCCCAAACAACTTTTTATGGAAATCACCTATGAAAAACTCAGGCCTGTACTTGCCTTAGGGGACCATTAAAGACTGCCCTGCTTTGGTACACCAGAATTGGAGCACTTTACTTCCCAGATAAAAGCTATTTCCTTTGATCTCTGTGCCAATCTTATTTTTAGTTAACACTGCTGAAAGAGCTATTCAAAATTAGAGATGCCCTGTGATTCAGGTCAAGTACACCTGAGGAGAAGCCCAGAAATCGGCACTGTTTCTACCTCCTGCCATTATGGGGATCACGATGGTACCCCAAGAATGCTGAGTATCATTTCACTGTCAGAGATGAGGTTCCCTGATGCCTGTCTGGCTCCTGTATCTAACATGCTGGAGCTCTGCTTGGCCCTCACTATCCCCAGAGAGAGGTTGGAATACAGGCCTGGCACAGCCGGCCTGTCCCCCACAGTTCTCTGTCTTGACACTCATTTGCTCTGTGCATCCACGAGGGTCCCCCAGCTCTGAAAGCAGATGCCGCCTGGAGCCCTGGGACTAACACAGCCAAGCCACCAACTGTCCAAAGGGCCTGGAACCCAAAAGGACTGTCCTCAGGGCAGCTTCAGGGTTCACCAACGTATGTTTTCCCCCCACGATTCCATTTTGGTGAAGTAAAATTATGATTGTGGGTAGTGCGATTACGTATTTACTAAACATTTAAGTAAAAAGGGTTTTCCTGTGATTCCTCTTTAGATTTTTTTTTTCTTCTGGTCCAACCACTCTCAAGATGAAAAATTTAATTTAGGTTCTGAGACAGTTGGTTAAGCTCGACCTCTACTCCTCTCCTACCTCACACTGGGGCTTCTCTTCTCTGCTCCTCAGTCCTCGTCGTCTGTAACAGCAGCACTCCAGTGGTGTGGAGAGCTGTCTGTACCCACTAAAGAGAGTCAACTATTAAAGTTTTCAGAACTGTATGAGCTGGCCATTAAACACAGCTGTTATTAAAAATTAATGTATGCAAATGCCTAATTAAGACTATATTTTAAAGACACGACAAATACTCAACACTCCTCTAATCCAAATGGGTTTTGCTACATTAACTATTAACTATGTTTTTCGACTATCTGGTGGGAACACCGTCTCATGGTGAACTGTTACAAGGCTTTTATAGACTCTGGTTCTAAGGACAGCATCATGTTGGAAGATTGCAATCCACCATCCATTTGGGAATATTTACACATTTGCCAGTATTTACACATTGAGAAATTGCCAAATGCTACAAGTTCTCAATCCCAAGAGCTGGCTCGTATACACTTATCAGCACATTGCTGGATATCTTCCCCAATGAGCTGTTATGATTAAGTAATTTAATGTAAGCACTTAAAGGACAGCCTGGCCAAGTGTTTGCTATTAGTAGTGTCTTTAAGCCACACTGAATAACCAACCTACTCTTGGTCAGCAGCCTCACGGAAGAGTGTAAGCTCAGCCTCTCAGTTTTCAGGAAGGAGAAAAATCAGGCCTTGAAGAGAGGACAGTGAACACTTATGGGGTTGGACAGCAGTGACAGGAGAGAGGAAGCAAAGAAGACAATCTAGGGTCTATACCTTTCTCTTCTTGAGGGCTCCTTTGGCACCAGGTACAGCTTCGCAAACACGGCTGATGGCTTCCCTTAGAGGACAGGAAGAGAGAACCATTTACTATGCCAATCAGTATGATTTAACCCAGGGAGTCTCCATTCAACATCCAGAAGAAAAAACCACCTGCTTATTTCAGCATGGAAAACAGACCTTGTAGGTGGGAAGGCACCATCCCTCCTGCGAAAAGTAAAGCTAAACAAAATACAAATGGGGCATCTTCAGACCTCTAACTGGTTCTGTTCTAGCTCTTCTCATCGTAGTGGCTACACAATAATAGTGCAAGATGATTAATGACACATTTACTTTCTTTCCTTAATCAGTTAAGACTCCAGTATTTAAAATAAGCACCCGAGGAATGTACTATTGGGTAGGGTGTGGGGGCCCCACCTACTCAACAACTTCTCCTGGCCAAGATCCTTCTCAGGTCAGTCAGAAACTGATTAAAGGAAATGTGATGCTCTGCTTGATTCCCAGCTTCTGCAGTTACAAATACAGACAGCCTCCAACTCATTATGATTCCATTTTGGGTTTCCCAACTTTACAAGAGATGTTAAAATGATCTGTGTTCAGCAGAAAATTTTGTTCATTTCTGATTAAAATGCATTAATTGTACATATCAGTGGAGTTCAATGCAACATTTCAACACATACATACAGAGCACATTGCCCAAATCTAGCTTCCTTTTTTCACTCTCCAATACTTCCCAAGCTGTAGTATTCATTGTTCTACTTTTAGGTATCAGATGGGTTATCTTAGCCTCCACATACAAAGGAAACCATGGAGTCCTTGTGTAGTCCTTGTCTGTGAGTCTGGCTTACATCACTGAACATGATGTCCTGCGGATCCATCCATCGTCTTGTCTCAGGATGCTGGTGGAGGTGAGTCCAGGTTCCCGGTCAGCTCAGAGATCACAAGTGAATATCCCACGCTGTTCAGTATGTTGTAGCTCAAGCCAGCATGATCTGCTGGTCGAGTGTATTCAACGCACTTTTTATTTACAAGATTTTCAACTTTTGATGAGTTTCTAAGTCGAGGAGCAACTATATTGTGAAATTAAGAGGCTCTCAATAGAGGAGAGGAGCTGTGTGGTATATAAATGAGCCTAAAACAAGGTTAGGTACAGAGCAGGTGCATGGAACGCTGCCACCTGTTGAGTAGTCAAGTGCGTCCTCAGTGCTGAGGGACACTGAGGGGACAAAGGAGCCTCGCACAGCAGGCTGACCAGGGGCAGGCAGGAGGACGGAGAGAGGAAGGCACCTAGAAGAGAGAGGAGGCTGCTGAGATCCAAACCTAGGAGGCGGGAGACCACAGCAAGGGCGACAGAAAGGGGACACTTGACAGCGAATGTAGCTCCGCCATGACTCAGCCCAGATAACGGGGCGATGAGCTGAGGAAGAGCAGCTTTGAAGTGGCAAACTTCTCTCCTGCTACATAGAGAGGAGAAAATATCACAAGAACATAGAACAATAAATATCTTTCTTTTTGGAGGAACTGTGAAGGGAGCAGAAGATAATCGGTCCTCAGAAACATCCACCAACTTTCCAAAGTGACTGCTTCTTGCCATTAATCTCTATCATCTGAAAAATAAACATGATCACGATGCGAAGCTGTCAGCAGAGGTAGGTCCTTTTCAAATCAGACAAGAGACTTTTGAAACAAGCTTCACATGTGCTGTTCACTTCCCTCATAGAAAGTAGGGAAGAAAAGATTTTTCTAATACTTCAGATGCCAGGAAAACTGTAGACTGAGTCATCATGAGTTGGAGAAAGGGAAGTGGGAAGCGAATGTTTTTGATGTTTAGGGTCATACCCATTTATTTTATAATAACATTTTAACTGTGCTTCTATCAAAATGATCAAATATGAAGCCTCCAAAGTACGGTCAAAGAGTCAACTCCTCTTTTACCTTTAGAAGAAAAAAAAATCACATTGTTTCTTCATAGAACTTTATAGACGTCTCTCCCTATATTTTATGTTTAATTTTTAAAAGTACTTTAGTGAATCTAGGCACTGTGCTTATTAAATTAAATGATATATTTAGCTCAGCGATGCAGCCAAATCTCAGCACACTAGAAAAACTGCTGCATGTGGAGTGCCCCTCCCCCTCGGTCACTGCTTAACCATCCCCGACCCCATCAGACTTCTCTCATCCAGCAACATGGAGCAGAAGAAAAAGAAAATCAGTCTGAGCAAGTTTTCCAGCAGAACACATGTTGGTAGAAGTCAAACTCTGGTTCCTGTGCGATGCTTCTGGGAAAGGGGGGAAGAAATGACACTGGAGTATTGGGAAGAGATTGCGGATGATAAACCTTTCCATTCAGCAATCAGTCTTTTGTCCCTAACTGTGCAAATATACAAGTTTCTCAGAGTTTCTGCAGTCAAGAAAAGCCCTAAGAATCCCCCTGAACCTTTAGAATCCCAGAGGTTTTCAAATCAAGCTACTTTTCAGAAATATGTTCTGCCTTTCTAATTGGCATAAATTTGTTTCTAATGTTCATGCGCTAATGTGTGTGTGTGTGTGTGTGTGTGTGAGAATCCTCATTTCAACCCAGCTAATGGTGTCTATTTCTGTTTAAAATAGAAATGTGACACAACTATTAAAATCGCAATATTTAGATGCCTGAAATTACTTAAACTCCAAGCTCTAATTTTAAATGTGACTATTCTCAGTTTCCTTCCTTGCTGTTTAAACTCAGTGCGTTTTAGACAGCAGCACTGTTTCGATGTGTTCATTTAGCAGTGAGTATTTAGCTCTGTGTAAGTCTCTTTAATCCCCCTTTGAATCCCAGGTACCAATTTTGCCCTGTTTTTAATAATAGAGATTGTTTCTTAACATTCTGTTCAGGACGGCCTCATTTCAGCAAGCCAGATTCTGGCCTCAGAGTTCAGCCAGTATGAAAATGCAACATTTGGCAACTTCTGTGGTCATCTGAAAGTAACAGAAGTCGGCCCTGCCTCCAAGGCTAACCCCCAGTGTCGCTATTTTACCGTCTTCCCCAATTCAGCCTAAGATTCTCATCATTAGAGCCAGCACCTTGCACAGACAGTAGCTTTCTCTTTGAAATGTATAGCTTTTGAAATCACATAGCACCATCCATGTCTCCGCTCACCCATCCCATGACTGCCTCTCCCCACATACATACGCATGTACACAACAAAAAACAGAAAACACAATAAAAAATGGGACAAAAGCTGAATATGCTGCTATATACCTATATTTCCAGAGCACTGATAGGAAGATGGCAATTTTGACTCCAGCCTGGGAACTCAACTTAGTGAGAACTTCTTTCAAAATAGAAAAAACATTATTTTTAAAAAAGAGTTAGGCTATAGCTCAGTGTTTAATTCGCAGTGCCACAAAAAAATAAAAAAAGAAGAGAACCAAATAAAGCAATAAAAGACAGTAGAATAGTTGGGCAATTTCTGCCCTCTTAGATTTATATTCTAGTGGAGAGAGGAGCAGCAAACAAGTACTTATACCAACAAATTGAAATCAATCTTTTAAGAAGGATTGGTCTATGTGATAGAGGAACTAAGTACATCAGGAGGGAAAGAGCTCCCCAGAAGGGGGCGCGTGGGTGAGGGGCAGGAAAAAAGCAATTCTGGCTCCTGTCTCATGCCTTAAATGCAAATCAATGCTGGGGATTAAAAATTATTTTTGTTTTTGACAAAACTGTAGAAGTATTAAAGGAAAACTTGGAAAGATTTCTTTCTAGTCATCTCTGAGTGGAAGGATGTTACAAAAACCAGTAGTCATAGAAGAAAATACTGATATGCCCAATACTATGAAAATAAAAATTTAGCCACAAGAAGAAAACATGGTAACACTGCACAGTTGAAAGAAAAGATTGCCTTAGGAAAATGTCAAAAGCCCAAAGGAAAATTAAGCAAAGGTTAGGGACAAAGTCTTCACAGGTAAGGAGACATAAATGGCTCTTGGAAGTAGGAAAAGACTCATAACTTTATACATAACAGAAATACAAATTAACTTGTGTACAAAAATTCCATTTTAATAGCCAAAGACAACCTGGTGCACAGACAAAGGCCCTGCTGCATTACTGAGCATGGGGTGGAGGGGGGATAACTATAGTTCCTCTCACTCGAAAAATTTAGATCCGACCCATCCAGGAGCTCCATCCTTCTGATTTAGCTGGTCTCTGTGTACAGTTCACTGTAGACATAAAGACAGAAGTTTACCTTTCTTTGCAGCCTGAAGGAAAACCTGGGCAACTCACCTGCTCTTGATTCCTAAGTAAACCCTCTATAATAATTCACCTGTTCTTAGCTACTTGCTCTTAGTTGGCAACAGCTAATGCCATTTGGTCAAGTTTGATCCAGTCACTTTTCCCCACGTCTCAGCTCTGAAACATTACCACACCCTATACTCTGGAGAGAACTTTGAGACTCACTCTCTTATTTCAACACATGATCACCCCATCAAATATGAATAATCTGATTCTCTCTCCCACCATCCCCACCCCCACACTTCACACATGCTGGGCAAGTACTCCATCACTGAGCTACATTTCCAGCGCAGCATTTTCTTCTTTGAAAAACTCATCTTTTTCATTAACTGTCATACTCAGAGTGCAGCCAAACGGATCTAGCTCAACAACATATAGACTCAGCTCTTTCATGTTAGAAACCCTGATTACCCCAGTCTGTGGGGTCTTATCCATTATCTAGCATCTCATAGATTCCCCACCTCTTCATCCACTGCCACTTTAATCAGCATTGCCTAACACTCCCTGAAAAGTTGATCGAACCAAGGTTTAGAATTGGACTCTGTGGTTTAGCATAAAGAAACCACTGATCCACTCGACTTTAGGGTGATGAAGACTACCAGGAAAGGAAGAATTTAGATGGAAGAACTGACATAAAAATGCCTGGCCAAGATGTCATTGATCACTGCATCCAGTGCAAATAGAGAACAGAAAGTAGATATTATATTACAGAAGTTAACATACTCCCTAAATCCCAAGTGTCCCGGACACAGAAGGAAATGAAGGCATCTTCATGAAGACCAAGGACGGAGGGGCAGAAGGCTCAGCGCAGAGGTGTGTGCCTGTCCCGTGAGATGCAGCACACCATGCTAAGTAGAACTGATGTCCGTAGTGTTGCCACAGAGGTTTCAGCGAGCTGGAGGGGCCTGATAATCAGGGCCCGAGGGAAAGAATTCACTCAGGAGGTGGGCAGCCCCCATCCTAAATCTAAATCTGCACCAATTCTTAGCCAAAACAAGATGACTGTGGAAGAAAGAAGATCCTCAGGTGGGTGGTAGGTAAGGTCTATGGGTACAGACGGGGTGGTGAAGAGTGGGAACCCGAAAGGAAAGTCAGGCTGTGAGAGTCAGAGATAGACATGAGGTTTCCAGTCCAGGAGTGAGGCCCTGGGGGAGGGAAGGACAGGCTGGGCAGGAAGTCTGGAGTTCAAAGGAAGCATGAGTGGGGCCAAGGGTGACAGCAGGCTCCAGAAAGCTGGAAGGTGGCTGCTGTAGTATCCGTGGGGGAGACCCCCTGTCCTGACGTCTAACCACGCTCTGTCCCTATTTGTGTTCCTATGTGGGTACAAAAGATACACCAGTTGAATAGTAGCTGCTGGTAGAGTTGACTTTGAAGTCACAGGCCAGAGACTATGGGGATGGGATGTGGGGTGTTGGGACTCTGGGAAGCAGCATCCATACTGCAGCCATCTGAGTACTGTTCATGCACCTCACAGTGAGGTACACCTGGCCTGGGGAGGTTCAGAGCCTGCAGCTGGGTTTGTGTCCCCACACCCCTCCTTCACCAACCCTAAGACACAGGAAAGATCATTCCTACTGGAAAACTAAACCAAAATAAAGAGTGCCACTCAGGAGCCATTTCTAACTCTTCTCAGAATCAGACCATAATTGTGAAGTAAAACGTGGGGTTGAGATGTTCAGAGTCCAAAACTGAGCTTGGCTTCTCACAGGCCTGGGGTGGGCATCAGAGCCTGGGGCCCCCTGACCTCGGGGTTCAGCCCATCCACCCATTGGCCAGGCAGCCACACATCACCAGCCCCTCTGAGTGAGGACACAAGCAGACAGCAACATGACTCTGCACTACTGAAATCAAAGCCGAACATTACTGGCATATGAAAAGCAAACAGAGTCAAGCTTGGTACAAGAATTTAGTATATGGTAAGGTCTCATTTACATATAGCAGGGAGATTTTGGCCTGATCTACCATCTTACTGCAGATGAATAAAAATCTAAATATAAAAAGGAAATAATTTACATATTATAATACAATTAGGAAGCTCTTCGAGGATGGAGATATTTAATACTGAAAAACTATAAGGAATAGTTGAGAACTGCACTCAAATGAACATTTTTAAATGATCAGCAAAGTATTTCCAGGACGTATAAATATTTCCATGCCTGTGCACATGTGCACAAATATAAACACAAGCGGAAAGTATCACTCACCGTGAACACTGACCACCCTCTCTCTCCACAAGTCTGTATGGTTTCACTCCTCACAACAATCATCCACTGTTTCAATGAAACAAAAAGTGTTAAAAATTCACTGAGAAGGGCCGGAGATTTGGCTCAGTGGTTCCAGCACCTGCCTCGCAAGCTCAAAGTCCCTGGTTCAGTCCCCGGTAACCACATACAACAATACTGGGCGTGGTAAGCCCACTGGTAATCAGTACATCATACCACAGATGCCAGGCTTGGTGGCTCAAGCCTGTAATCCCAGCACTCAGGAGGCAGAGGCAGGAGGATTGCTGAGTTCGAGGCTTGCCTGAGCTACATAGTGAGCTCAGGGCCAGCCTGAACTACAAAGCAAGACCCTGTCTCAAAAAAAAAAAAAAAACACTGAGAATTTATACCTCATCATGTCTGTGATGCATTTTTAATCCCTTTTCCACACTTTTCTCCCCTCCTTTCAATCTCTCTTCCTCTCCCTTATCTACAAAAGCTGTTTCCATTTTTTTCCTTTTTCATTTTTTCCCTTTCTTCTTTTCCTGTCCTCCCTCTCTAGTTCTCCTTTCCTTTTTAACTATGTTTCCTCATTTTACATGTCTGTTATATATTTTGGTCCCTATTTAAATTTTAAGTTTTGTATACCAGAGTGACAATGCCACACATGTGTCTGGTTTATTTCAATTAAGAGATAGCTTTAAAGCACATACATTTAGTTATAAATGTCTCAAGTTTATCCTTCTTTATGATTACTGCTCCACTGTATAGAAAAATCAAATTTTCTTTCTTTTTTTTTTTTTGTGGTACTAGGGATCGAACTCGGGCCCTCATGCTTCTAAGGTAGGTGCAGTACCACTTGAGCTAAATCCCTAGCCCAAGAAAAAAAATCACATTTTCTTTATCCATTTGCTGTTGATGAACATTTGGGTTGTTTCCAAGATTTAGCCATTAACAACTGTTGCTATAAACACATATATCACTGTGGTATGATGTTTTTAATTATTTTGGGAAGATATCCAGCAGAGGAACAGCTGGGTGAAATGGAACCTGTAATTCCAGTTTTTGGAGGAATCCCCATACTGATTTCTACAGTGGTTGTACCAGTCTTCACTCCTACCAACAAAGGAGAAGGATTCCTTTCTCTCCACAACTCCATTAGCATTTGTTATTGGTTGATTTCTTGATAATAGACATCCTTTTTGGTGAATGTGATCATTACATAAATCTAAATTGTACCAATTAAATTAAAATTAAAAGGGTAAAATAAAAAAGGTGCAGTCAGAGAGCTGAATGGTTGTAATCGAGACTGTGTGGCCTGCAGAGCTGAAGACACTTACCACGGGCCCTTTACAAAAAGAAATGCCTCTGAAGTTGGGCCATTTTTCTCACTTCCCTGGGACATAGTCCTGGCGAGTCAATGAAAGATTTTGTTTTCTTGTCTGTAACATGTGGATTAAAAAATTCTCTGACTGGACTGGAGATTTAGCTTAGTGGTCCCAGTGCCTGCCTAGCAAGCACAAGGTCCCTGGTTAGATCCCCAGTAACCACATACAGCAATAACTGGTATGGTGACTCACACCCACCAGCAGTCAATACCACATACCACAGTGCCGGACATGATGGCTCACTCCTGTAATCCCAGCACTGAGGAGGCAGAGGCAGGAGGATTGCTCACTTCAAGGCTTGCCTGGGCTACATAATAAGCTTAGGGCCAGGCTAAACTACAAAGCGAGACCCAGTCTCAAAAAAAAAAAATTATCTGACTTGTAACTTTGTGATAATGATCATCCACAGTGAATGTAAGATTCTTGAACATGAAACAAACTCCTAGTAAATACTAATTGTCACACACACAAAAGGGAGAAGTTAATCTGTGTGGCTATATGTCCATGGCTCATTGTAGTTCTTTTTTGTTTTCCTTGCTGAGTTATAGCTATTGCCTACATGTGCCCGAAAGTATTTATTTGTTCACTAGTTGACAAATGGGCTCTGCTTTGAGTTTACTTGGGCATAATGCAGGTATAAACATGGACATAGCGGGCACATACGATTTCCTTGCTGGGTCCTTTTGTAAACTTATGTTTAGCTTTGTACCAAACTGTCTCCCTAGGTGCTTGGGCCATGGACACTATCAGCAGTTGTAACATACAACAATACACTGCCCTGGAAACATTATGCTGAGTGCAAGAAGCCAGGCTCCAAAGACCTGCCGCAGAATAACTCCATGTATTCTGGAAAAGATAAAAATCACTGTTCCAGAATCTTCTGCAGTTGCACATTTGGAGAAGGCTGCTACTACGGACTGCAAAAGGCCATAAGGGAATGTTTTGGGGACGCATCAGAAATGTTTCAGGATGTGATGTGATCACGGGGGTGATTAACTAACTGCACACAGTTGCCAGCATGCATCAAAGGGTTTGTTCAAAATGCACAGATTCTGTTTATGCAAATAAGACCTCAGTGGAAGCAGAAGATAATCTTCTTCTGGAACAAGAATCACAGTCCTACCCTTTGACCTGCCAACAGCACCTTGAGCTAGGTCTAGGAGGAATGGGTACGAGTGCCCCACCAGACCCACATGCAGTCAGTAATGACAAACAGCAAAGTCTGGAGACAGGGAACAGCAGGGAGGCCGGGCACAAGCAAAATAAGGAGGGAAAGAAACAGCAGCAGCCTTGGGACATCCTGGCTCCACTGGTGCATGGGAAGTCTTCAGAGGAGCCAGTCTGCGGGAGGCCAGGGGACAGTGCAGGGGAAACAACTAGCCCTGTGAGGACGCAGGGGGCTTCCAAGAGCTGGCAGTGTCCTGCTCTGAGCAGACGTCACTTGGTGAGTGCTTCTGGCAGACTCCAAGAGCCTGACCCTTATACTTTGTGCACTGTGCTGTAACCCAGCAGATTAGTGCTTAAATCCAAAGCAAAAACCCAAACAAGAACGAGAAAGCAGGGCAGCAGGTTTGGGATATCATCTGCTGTGTCGCAAGAGACACTGCCACTTTTGAAGCTAAGGAAAACTGCCTTGAAATTATTTCAGAGCTGAATACAGCAGTGTTCGTTATGTTTGCCTTTCTGGGATGGAGATAGAACCCAGAGATGCAGCAGATCAGGCCAGCAGCTACCACTGAGCTTTGCCAGCTCCTGGGGTGGAGAAGGAGGTGGGCCATGTGCATCAGTGCATAAGGGGAAGAGAGGACACAGGGAAGGCAGGAGTCCAAGAAGTGTTTCAAAACAAAAGACCTAATCAAAACATGGGCAACTGAGATGCCTAGAGCCTCCTAAAAAGGAGTACATATGTGAAACACTGCACAGCATCTTTGGTCATTAGAGATTCCAGAAAGCAGCATTGAGATCCCAGAAAGAATAGCTGTGATCAAGAAATCAAATAACATGAAGTGCTGGGTAGAAAAAAAGGAACCTTCTATAATTATTATGTATCATAAACATATATATATATATATACACTAAAACATGTGTGTGTGTGTGTGTGTGTGTGTGTGTGTATATATATATATATATATATATATATATATATATATATATATATATATACTAAAATTGTTTTTAGAAAAACATAGACCAGTACACTGATAGCCATAGTTCTAAGTCTGGGACTCATGAATATTATGGATAATTGTGGAAACAATAATAATACCAGCATCTAACATTTATACAGTGTTTACTAAGTGACTAGCCTGATTGTAATCTTTCAGTATTGTAGGACCACTGTGCCTCCCATTTGAACAGTGAGGACCTGAGTCCAGAGAAAGTAAGGGGCCAATCTGAAACCACACAGCTTGGAAGTGGAAGAGGTGGGAATGGCTCTAGCCTGTGGTGTGAACCCCACATGTTAGGAAAACGAGGAATTGGTCAGTTTGGAGCACCTTGCTGTAGAGTGATGATCCAGAAGAGATAAGTCGAACTCACAAACCAAGGGGCTTTGGATGACAGAGCCAGGGGCACGCAGGTGCACAGGATGATACCTTTAAAGCCATTGTGAGACAACACTGAGCACCTATCTGAGAGGATGGATCAAAGCGCAGGAAGGGCAATGGTGACGATGTGGAGAAACTGGAAACTTGCCAGTTGCTGGGGGGAATGTCAAGTGGTGTGGTTTCTGTGGAAGACGATGCAGTGATTCCTCAAAATATTAAACAGAATGACCATGGGATCTAGCAGCACATTTCAAATAATGGGAAAAATAATGGAAAACAAAGCCAAGCACGGTGGTACACACCTGTTATACTAGCACTCTGGGAGGCTGAGTCAAGATGATCTCAAATTTCAGCTCAGCCTGGGCAATTTAGCAACTTAGCAAAACGCCTTTGTTAAATTTACATTTGTCTTCCCAGGTGCCTGGGCTATGGGCACTCTTATCAGTAGTAACATACAACAACACTCTGTCCTTCGAAGCATTACACTGAGTTCAGGAAGCCAGACTCCAAAGAACTGCTCTAGAATGATTCCATCTATTCTGGAAGAGACAAAAGCACCATTCCAGAAACTTACTGGTAGTAAAAAGGGATGGGAATGTAGCTCAATGCAAGGCCTTAGGTTCAATTCCTAGTACTGTGGGGCAGGGCCATTGAACATATATTTACATACCCATGCTCATAACAACATTATTGATACTAACCAAAAGGTGAGAACAGCACACATAGTCATCAGGTAAAGAATGGACAAACAGGGCTGGAGATTGAGCTCAGTGGTTCTGGCGCCTGACTCGCAAGTGCAAGGCCCTGAGTCAGATCCCTGTAACCACATACAATGCTGGGCGTGGTGACTCACGCCCACCAGCCATCAATACCACATACTACAGTGCCGGGCTTGGTGGCTCATGCCTGTCATCCCAGCACTCGAGAGGCAGAGACAGGAGGATTGCTGAGTTCGAGGCTTGCCTGGGCTACATAGTGAGCTTGGGGCCAGCCTGAACTACAAAGCGAGACCCTGTCTCAAAAAAAGAATGTACAAACAAAATGGGGGGCATATAGAAGAATACCACTTGGCTTGGAAAAGAAGAGGAATTCTCCTACCTGCTGTAACATAGATTAGCCCTGAGGACACCATAGTGAATGAAGTGTCAGTCTCTCAAGGGGTAGGCACTCCGTGGTCTCACTTATACAAGGTGTCCACAGCAGTGCTATTCAGGTGGAAATGGTGGTGAGGATGGTTGCACAACCACTGCAATCATATTTAATGCCACGGAAGCGAACAGTTAAAAATGGTTAAAATGGCAAAGTGTATGTCTTGTGTCTTATAGGCATGTTTAGGATAGTTTTAAAAATTAACAGCAATTAAAATCCAGAGAGACATCAGAAGAAAGAGAAGGAGGAAAAGGAGGGGTGGATTAAAAGCAGCACAAGAAGAAGGAGGAGGAAGAAAAACAAGGAGAACAAAAAGGAAAGAAGGGGACCAGAGATTTAGCTCAGTGGTTCCAGTGTCTGCCTAGCAAGCAGAAGGTCCCTGGTTCGATCCCCAGTAACCACATACAACAATACCGGGCATGGTAACTCACACCCACCAGCCATCAATACCACATACCACAGTGCCAGCCATGGTGGCTCACGGCTGTAATCCCAGCACTCAGGAGGCAGAAGCAGGAGGATTGCTGAGTTTAAGGCTTGCCTGGGCTACACAGTGAGCTCAGGGCCAGCCTGAACTACAACGCAAGACCCTGTCTCCAAAAATAAACTTAAAAAAAAAAAGGAAGGAAGAGAGGAGGAAGACAAGCAGGCAAGAAAGAAAAGAAGCAAAAAGAAAGCTAGCGAGCGAGTGCTCATTCATAGCAGATGCCAGGAGCGTTGTGCAGTTTGGGGACTTCGCAGCGGCCCACAGTCAAGCTGAAGCCACCTACGGCCCGTGATTAGACTGGGTTTCACGTTGATTGTACTCTTCTCCTTTCTGCTGGGGATAATTAAACGAACTTCCGGTATTTCCTGTCCAAATCACCATTTTTCTGTGATGCATTTTTATGCCTTTAGTGGTCAAATTCTTGCCTCTGGCTGTAAACAGTGGAGCTCAAGCACCTTCAAACCTAAATAATAAGCCGCTTCTCGGGACCTTCTCGGCAGCATCCTTCAGCACAGCCTGTCCTTCCGAGCTATTAAAAGGCTGCGTGGGCGTCCAGCCACATGGCAAGAGGCTCTGCCTCAGATGTAAACAACCCCGAGTCCTCCCTAACGTCTACAGGGTGCACCCCGTGCCGAGGGGCCTCCACCCCACTGCCCACGGAGAGACGCAGGCGGGTGGGAGTCACATCCTAGGGAAAACAAGAACTGAACCGAACAGACAAAAACTACTGCCTGCTAAGAAATGGCCTCGAGATGATTTAAGATTCCCCCCAACTGCGAAATCAGCAACTGCTTCGGTTTCTGTTTCCGGCAGCTCAGAGACCCCAAGCTTAGTGCACACTAAGCGACATCCGGGCTCCCACGGACCTTCCACGGGGCTCCCACGGAATGGCAAAGGCCTGGAAGCCGGTCGGTATTAACACCAAGCAAATCGGCTAGAGAGGGAGATAGTGACGGTGTACAAACACAGCACAGAACGAAATTAATCAGTCAGTGAGTCTGCTTAATATTAAAGAGCAAAGGGCAGGCCACAACACTGTGGATAAAGCCTGGATGTGAGTCAGTAGAAAATTAAGGGGGGAAACTCCACACCCACTTTGGTACATTTATGTTTCCTAAACTTTCTCTGGTGAATATATTTGTATTTCTTTTATAATGAATTAAATTTATTTGCAAAGCATACAGGCTAGTGTGGGGATTATGTTTAACTCCCAGGGACATAAAGCAAATTCTGAAGACAGCGATTGACTGCCACGGTGTTGCCTGGGGCCTACTGACCACCCCAAGACACACAGAACAGCCAGCCCTGAGGCCACAAAGCCGCGGCTAACAGCTCAGAGTTGGGCCTCCTTCTCTCTCCCCCCAGGGCCCCCCCCCAGCAAGCACACACCACATGGGACAGTCTGAAATTTATAATGTGAACATGTAAACCGCACTGCTGAGATGAAGAGGAAGGTGTCCCAGATTACTTGGTACCTGTCCCCACCCTGCCCAGGCAACAATAAGAGGACCAGGCTAGAGGGTGGCCAGGACCCCTTTCCTATCACCTGATTATCTCACAGCTCCTCAGGGGGCTGAGTAAGAAGGTGCCCGGGGACAGGAGGAGCTTCTAACCATACGCAAGTCTGGACATAAATGTCTTTATTTACTTTTTATTACACGGAAAGATGGGTTTTCCTGACTGCTAGGAGAGCAGAGGCCATAGAGCATCTAGATGAGGCTGGCTCTGTTGGGCTCCTGAAGAAAGTGGAGCAAGCAGCACAGGAAAAGCCCAGAGCACCAGTGAAATACCATGGAGACTCTGGGTAGTCTGGGAAACTGAAGCAGGAGGATCACAAGTTCAAATCCAGCCTGGGCGACTTTGTGAAGTCCTCGTCTTAAAATTAAAAAAAAAAAAAGAAAGAAAATTTAAAAGGTTGAGGATGTAGCTCAGTGGAAAGGTTCTGGGTTCAAAGTTCGAGTACTGGCTTCAGTACTGGGAAAAAAGCTTTAAAAGTCCCAGAGAGGATGGAAGGTGTGGACAGGAGTCACCTCTCCAGCCCACCTGTTCTAGCTTCCCAAAGCAGGTCCCCAAGCCTTCAGGACTGGTTGCAGGACAGCCCGTGTTAGAGGCTCCACTATAGAGGCACTCCAGGGACACTCCCGGAGGCCACCGGCGTGGGGACTGAGGACTCATTCTCCTAAATGGACACCAGCTCGGGCTGCAGGTGGAGCTCCGTGGTGGAGTAAGGCCCTGGTTTCCAGCAACAAAAAGAAGTGAGAACCCCAGCGGCAAACCATCTTCCCAAGTCGGCTCATGCTCATTGTTGACAATATGTATCTCTCCTAGCTGATATTTTAAGTAGGAAACTACATTTAACTAAATTATAGGAAACTGCAGGCTGGCAAATTGAATTTAATTTTTCAGAGATCAAATGCTTTACTTCTAAAGAAGATCTAAGCCCTTCATCTTTAAGATATCCTTGAGTCTACTTTTTTCAAGGTTATGAGTAGTCAAGGAAAATGAGAAGAGAATGGACATTAGACCAAAACAGAGGAATCTTTGTTTTCTAAAATAAAAAACTTCAACATTGTTAAGTGAGTAGAGGTGAATATATTTCCATAAAAAAGATGCTGGGGGGGGGCCGGAGGGTGAGCTCAGTGGTTCCGGCACCTGCCTCGCAAGCGCAAGGTCCTGAGTTCGATCCCTGGTAACCACATACAATGCTGGGCGTGGAGACTCATGCCCACCAGCAATCAATACCACATACCACAGTGCCGGGCGTGGTGGCTCACGCCTGTAATCCCTGCACTCGGGAGGCAGAGGCAGGAGGATTGCTGAGTTCGAGGCTTGCCTGGGCTACATAGTGAGCTCAGAGACGGCCTGAACTACAAAGCAAGACCCTGTCTCAAAAAAAAAAAAAAGATGCTAGGGGCAAAAAGAAGGAAAACGATTTACTGTCATTTTTTTCTCCATGAATTTTGTCTCCTCAGTGACATGTTGTGACTGATGTATTTAGCAATCGCCCTGGAACCCTAAAACATGTTGTCTGAGCACTTACTATGTGTCCCGCCATGGGTTTCCCCCCACAGCACACAAAGGGACCTGTGTCACCACGGGGAACTTACCAGGGAAACTCAAGCCCCAACCTTCACAAAATTAACTGGGTTCAATCTCAGTTGCATTTAGACACTTTACACTTTGTTCTTTTTCAATAATAAGTACTGAGATCTTTTAGTGAGAAAATTATTATGCCTTTAAGACAGATGAATTCAGCCTTTTGCATAGAATCTAAACATCATTATGTAAAAATGCATATGAAAAATACACCATCCTAAGCAAATCATCAAAGCTGGCACCCTTGAGATCAAGACAGGGACATCATGTTCCTCTTACAATGATGCTGAGAGGGACACAACCACTTGTATTGTTCACAGACAGAAACATAAGAGCTCAAAGTAATGAGAAAGCAACAGAAAAATTAAAATCAGAAGATATTTCCCAAAGTAACTGGCATATAATGTAAATAAACATCAATAACAAGAAAGAAAAGAAAAGATGAGGAGGCTGGAGATTTAGCTCCGGCATCTGCCTCAGAAGCACAAGGTTCCAAGTTCAATCCCCGGTACCATATACCACAATGCTGGGCATGGTGGCTCACACCTATAATCCCAGCACTTGGGAGGTAGAGGCAGGAGGATTGCTATGAGTTCGAGGCTAGCCTGGGTTACACAATGAGCTCAGGGCCAGCCAGAACTACAAAGTGAGATCCTATCTCAAAGAAAGAAAGAGAGAGAGAGGGAGGGAGGGAGGGAGGGAGGGAGGGAGGGAGGATGAGGAACTGTTCCCTATTACAGGGAGCCAAAGAGGTGTGACCAACTAAATGTGATGTTTGACCCCTGATTGGATCATGTTCCAGGAAAAAAACAGCTATAAAATGCATTGTTGGGCTAACTGATAAGATTAGGATGTCAAGAGTTAGATTAGATATCCAAGTCTCTCACTGTTAAAGTTCTTGATTGGTGGTTATCCTGTGGATAGCTAAGAAAATATCACTGTTCTCAGGAAATACTTAACTAATTAGGATTATTCTTTAGCAGTATTTCAGCTTATTCCTAAATGGTTCTGAAAAAAACTTCAGAGACATGCAGGATTCTTTTGGCTTATAGTATCTTTTCTATTAAGGTTACATAAATGGTTATAAATGCATAGGAAAATGGAGGAAATGCTATTTTGATCAAACTGAAGATGTAGATAATTATAAATTTTGTGTTCCATAACTAAAGAAAATTTTATTATGCCTATGGGGCTTGGGCGTAGTTCATCAGTCGACTAGTTGGCTAGGTTGGGCAAGACCTTAGGTTCTATCCTTAGCACCATAAAAACTATGGCATGATACATTCCTATCACTTAGAATGTACAGAGAATTCTCTTAGGCTTATTAATGCATATGTTTTATTATATATTACTGTCTGCATGCATAAAAACAAATAGCAAATGTTATGGTTTGGATCAGAAACACCCCCAAAAGGTTCATGTATTCAAGGGTGGGGCGTTTGGAAGATGATTGGATCATGGGGGCCTTAAGTTCACAATTCAGCAATAAGCTCATAGCTAAATGAGCTATTAGAAGCGGTTGCTGGTTATTGGTTGAAGTAAATTACCGGGGTTGTAACCTAGAAGGGTATATCTCCTTCTCTTGTGTTTTTCCTTTGCTCTGTTTCTGTCTGTCTCTACCTCTATATCTGTCTCTCTGCCTCTCTGCCACTTCCCCTCTCTTCCTGGCCACCGTGAAGTAGGCAGCTTTCCTCTTCCACATCTTTCCACCATGATGTTCTGTCTCACCACAGCCCTAGATACAATGGAACCAGCCTCTGAAACCATAAGCCAAAATAAATTTGTGGTTCTTTAAGTTGATATTTTTGGGTGTGATGGAAAGTTAACACAGTTAAGTGAAATAAATAGTTCAAAGAATTTCTCCAATAATTCCTTTCTTTACATTCAGTTTTCAACCCTTTGAATTCTCTTTGGATTCAGGGTAGGTTTCATCTGTGCTTTTCTATGATATGGCAGATTTCTTAGCGTATGTTTCATAATGGATTCCAGTATTTTCTTCCATCAGTCCCCATTCTGTAAGCTTTCATGCTTGACTTTTCTAGGACCAAGGAAGGATTCTGGCCAACACCAAAGATTCATGGGCCAAAGCCATCTAATTCTGTTGATGTGAGAAACTAGTACATGCCCATATGCTTAGGAATAACAGCAACCACACAACTACTACCTGGCTAGCAGAGATGCCAACACACCAATCCATATAAGAAGCCTCCATATTTCAAAGATATTAAAAGAGGAAAAGGGTCCACTTGGAGTTGAAAGGTAGTATTTTAAGCCATTAAGTGTTGGGTTTGCAGATACTGTTTCTGTTCACTCCAATTTTATATGAGTAAGCACATACTGATTTATATATTAATTTGTTGCAGCAATTTCTGCAGTCAGAAAAAAAATCTGCCTTGACCAACAAAATATAGTCATCCCATCTAAATTTCTCAAGGCACAAAATTATACAGCTACTAGCTTATATTTAAAAAGCTTTTCTGCTGTAAAAATGTCTTTATTGGCCCAATGAATATTAATCAAAAGCCTGTAATAAGTAAGGAAAAGCCAAGTTCAGATCATACTGTGAAAAGTCTTGAAGACTGAGAGGGAGAAGAAGGAATGTACCAGGATGAATTAATTTAAGGTACACATTTTTTTTTCAAATTTTAGTTTGATTTTTTTTTCTGTATTTTTGGAATGTTACTGAGAATCAAACTCAGGACCCTGCACTTGCCAGGCAGGGATGGTACCAATGAGCTACACTCACAGCCCAAGATTTAGTTTCTGAAATCACTCTGGACCACCCCCACGGTCATATTAATGGAGTCATAATATTCAGTCATTCCTATCTGACTTCTTCCACGAGCAGTGTTTTGTTTTTGTTTTTGTTTTTTTTGTTTTTTGAGACAGGGTCTCACTTTGTAGTTCAGGCTGGCCCTGAGCTCGCTATGTAGCCCAGGCAAGCCTCGAACTCGGCAATCCTCCTGTCTCTGCCCCCCGAGTGCTGGGATTACAGGCATGAGCCACCATGCCCGGCACGCAGCAGTGTTTTTGAGATTCACCCATATTGTTGCATGATTTGGTACTTAGTGCATTTTTGTTGCTATGTAGTATTCCATTATATTAGTTGTCTATTCTCCAGTAGGTGAGTATTGGACAGATGGTTTGAGACCATCTTGAATAAAGTGATGCACATTCAACACAGGTTTTTGTGTGTTGTGTGAATCCATGTTTTTACTTCTCCCAAAGAAAGTGCCCAGAAATGAGACTGGTAGATCATGACAGCTTCATAAGAAACAGCCAAATTGTTTTCCAAAGGGTACTGACCTACTCTGTTCAACTGGCAGTGTTGTTTGGGAGTCTGGTCACTTCTATCAATGCATCTGCATAATCAGGGAGCTTGTTCTGGTTTCTTGTTCCAGAAGATGTGTATCGTATCTCTATGTGGTTTTATTTGCATCTCCCTAATGACTAATGAGAGCATTTTTCAGACATGTATCTGCCACCTGTATCTTTTGGGTGAAGTGCTCTTCAAATCATAGCCCACTTTTTAAAAATGAGTTTGTTTCGGGCCGGAGGGTTAGCTCAGTGGTTCCGGCACCTGCCTCGCAAGCGCTAAATCCTGAGTTTGATCCCCCGTAACCACATACAATGCTGGGCGTGGAGACTCATGCTCACCAGCAATCAATACCACATATCACAGTGCCGGGCGTGGTGGCTCACGCCTGTAATCCCAGCACTGGGAGAGGCAGAGATAGGAGGATTTCTGAGTTCGAGGCTTGCCTGGACTACATAGTGAGCTCAGAGCCAGCCTGAACTACAAAGCAAGACCCTGTCTCAAAAAAAAAAAAAAAAAGAGTTTGTTTCTTTTATTATAGCACTATGAGATTTCATTCTATATTCTGGCAACAAATCTTAACTGACTGTGTACTTTGTAAATATTTTTTGCCTAGCCATCCATTTGTGTTTTTCTTCTCTGATTTTTTCTTTTATAATCTTGTTTTTATGTGTCCATTTTAAGTTCATGAATGTTTGCAAAGGTCCCAAGGATATTGCCTGATGTTTTATTTTAGAGGCTGTATAATTTTAGCATTTGCATTTAGATCTGTGAGTCAGTTCAAGTTCTCCACAGTATATGGGGTAAGGTAAAGATAGAAATCTGTGCGTGTCATTTAATAGTCTTGGCAAACTGTGATGAAAGGCAACTTTGGCACCTTTGTCCAGAATAAGTTGATTATCACGTGAGTTCATCTCTGGATTCCACTCTGTTCCATTCATCTGTCTGACCTTTGCTAATCTCACACTTTACTGATTATTGTACCTGTGACTATGAATTCTCTTTATATTGTATCTTCAAATTTATTTTTGGCTATTCTGGGTCCTTAATTATTGTTTATCCACTTAAGAATCAGATCATCAATTTCTACAAAAAGCCTCCTGGGACTTTGATTGAAATTGTGTTAAATCTGTAGCTATCTTGGGAAGACTTGACATTGTAACAATACTGAATCTTCTGTTTCATGAGCATAAGGTATCACTCCATTTATTAATTTACTTAATTTCACTCATCAGTGTTTGGTAGTATTTAACATATAAATCTACAATGCCTTGCTAAATTTTATATGAAGTATTTAATATTTTCAGGCTATTGTAAGTGGTCCTTCTTAAATTGACCTTTGTTTGTATATACAAATGCAATTGGTATTGTATGTTGATGCTATATCCTGTAATACTGCTGAATTCACTATTAGTTCTGGTATCTTTCATGTAGATTCTTCAGGGGTTTCTCTGTAGACAATCACCTGCAAATAAAGACAACTTTATTTCTTTTTTCTTCCCAATTGGTAGGTATTTCTTTTTTTTTCTCACTATCCTGAACTGACCAGAATTTTTAGTATACTGTTAAATAAGAATAGTAAAAGTGGTATCTTTGTGTTATTCCACTCATAGAGGAAAATATTACTTTCACCATTGCCTATGACATTGGTTATAGGTTTTTGTAAACTATCCATTCAGATTGAAGTCTTCTTAAAGAAGACTAAATTCCTAGTACTAAATTCCTAGTGCTTTTTTTTTTTTTTTTTTTTTGAGACAGGGTCTCGCTTTGTAGTTCAGGCTGGTCCTGAGCTTACTACGTAGCACAGGCAAGCCTCGAACTCAGTAATCCTCCTGTCTCTGCCTCCCAAGTGCTGGGATTACAGGTGTGAGCCACCACGCCCGGCTGAAAAGTTTTCTTTAAAAAAATCATAAATGTATGTTTACTTATGTCATAACCTTTTCACATCTGTTGAGATTTCCATATAATTTCTCTTTTTTAGTTTATCAATATGGAGAATTACATTGATTGATATTTTAATGTTGAACCCACTTTACAGTCATGGCAAAACATCTACAGAGTGTGATGTATTCTTATTTTTTGATGTATAGATGAATCCAATTTGTTGTTATATTGTTACTATTTCATGTGTATGTTCACTGATCCTCTGTGTGACATTGCTATTAGGATGATATTAACTTCATTAGATGAATTAGAAAGAGTTCCCTCCTGTTATCTGGAAGAGAGGGTAAAACAGCTGGTACTATTTTGCTTTTACATGTTAGTCTTAGAATTTTCTCTGTAGGAAGACTTCATTTCTTTATGAATTTAATTTATTTAATAAATATAATCTATTCTGATTGTCTGTTTTTTCTATGGTGAATTTTAGGAGGTGTATCTTTCCAGGAATTTGGTCATTTCATCTAAGTTACCCGATTTATTGTCTTAAAATTGTCCGCCACAGCCTCTTATTGTCTCAGTGTCTTAGATCTATAGGGAGGTGAAGGCTGCTCCTTCATTCCTAACATGGTCATAATTATCTGAATATTCTCTCTTTCTTACTCTCCACCTAACTAGCTATTTATCAGTTTTAGAGATTTGTCTAAAACCCACTCTTGGTTTCAAATATCTTTGCCTATCTTTGCACTAAGTTCATTGATTTGCAGTGCTCTTGAAATGGTCCAACAAAAAATAAAACAGGGTGGGGGGACCTTGGTAACACTGACTCTGAGTCAAGAAATGACTTGCTATATTCACTCTGAATTTTATACTGCTTATATTTTTCTCTTATGAGTTGTACAAATGTTGTAATGATATAGACCTGTGTGTAGAACAATACAAAATAGCCTTTTCAATAATGAAAACTGATTCAAAGTGATATGTCATATTTTATTATCTAATAGCATTAATATAATTAATATTTACTATATTTATATTGCTAGATTATACAATATTAATATTGTGTCATATTTAATGGGCAGTAGATTTTTAATGCTTTACAGTAGATGGTGTTTTAGGGTAGGTGACAAGTAGCTTGGGTCACTGAAAGTGTATATGTCTTTCACGTGTAAAAGGGTAAAAGTCTCCAGAGAGATCCAGACCAAGTGGTCTTGCAGCTCAGAGAAAAAGTGTGTTTGCAACTGAATATTCAGGCTTCAGGCCACAGACACAGGACCAGAGCAGGGAGCAGTACAGACAAGACATAACACGGAGCTGGGGGAAATGAGTTGGGAAGGCTGAATCATGGGAGTTCAGGGCAACACCTAATGTGGACGATTCTTTCACTGCACCCTGCGGGTAAGGGACAAGCAGAGACATGCAATGGGGAGAAATATATTTCAGGCAGATTAACTTAGCAGCACGCATGAAGGAAATTAAAGGTGGAAAAATCAGAGAAGAAGAAGACAAATTACAGGGAGGCTGTCAAGGGGAGCCAGTGAGCAATGGTATTTGAATAAAACAGGAAGAGAAATAAGACTCACTGTGAGGTTTTGAGTTTGGGAGAACAGGCAAGTCATGGTTACAGCAAAGACTCAGGGAGATGCCAGCTGAACTGACTCCGGAGAGGAGTGGAGGAGATAAACAGAAGCGGATGTCTGACAGGGACAGGACTCAGGACTTTGTACTGATTCACCACCCCGGAAGGATATATGTCCAGCAGGCTGCTATGAATCCAAGTCTAGACCGGAGGAGAAAACTCCAAGGTGAACAGGGAGACAGACAGGTGATTTTTTCCACCTAGAAGTATAATTTAAAGCAATGAAATTACCAACGTGGAGGAGATGTAATGAGAATGAAAATACCACTCTTAGCCAACAGGTTTGAATCCTCCTATGCAGTGGATAGCAAGTTAAATGCTTTACAGACATCAACTCAGTAAATTATGAATGCAATCATGGAGGTACCAACATAATTCCCACCATAAAGGTGAAAAACCTGAGAGGCAGAAAGCTTAGGGTACATCTACAAGGTTTCCCAGCTGGAAAGCGACAGGACCTAGACAAAATCCTAGATAATGTGGGTCCAAACCTCCTCCCCAAGACTCCTTCTGACAAGTGCAAAAGGTTCCTTATGGGGTGAGACATTTAGGGATAAGTGAGTTCAGAGACAGAAAAGGGAGAGGCAGAGAGGTATATTGTGACACAACTGTGCTTCCAGGATGAGAGTTATAAATGTGCACCGTGCCAGATGGTCCTTACAGAAAATATAGGAATGAATGCATGGATTTGCTGTATGGATTCTACTTAAACCATTCTCAGCCATCAGATCATCCTCGTTCCCCATTTTTAAAGTTTCTAGGTGAATAGGATCAATTGAAAAATATAAATGGACTGATTTTCAAAGCTGAAGTTTCACAGATGATCATTGCAAATAGTTCTGAAATTAAGCATAGAAGTCTACAACAGTCACTCTCAAAGTTGGGTACCTGGGTGGGCGGTATCACCGTCCTCTTAAAACTTGTCAAGAATTCAAATTCTCGGGCCAGAGTTTTAGCTCAGTGGTTCCGGCACCTGCCTGGCAAGCTCAAGGTCCTGAGTTTGATCCAGTAACCACATACAACAATGCTGGGCGTGGTAAGTCATGCCCACCAGCAATCAGTACCACATACCACAGTGCGGGGCATGGTGGCTCATGCCTGTAATCCCAGCACTCGGGAGGCAGAGGCAGGAGGACTGCTGAGTTCCAGGCTTGCCTGGGCTACATAGTGAGCTCAGGGCCAGCCTGAACTACAAAGCGAGACC
>PVIC010021863.1:0-28188 GCA_004025085.1 Thryonomys swinderianus
AAAAAAAAAAAAAAAAAAAAAAAAAAAAAAAAAAGAAAGAAGGAAGGGCCGGAGGGTTAGCTCAGTGGTTCCTGCGCCTGCCTCGTAAGTGCAAGGTCCTGAGTTCGATCCCTGGTAACCACATACAATGCTGGGCCTGGAGACTCACACCCACCAGCAATCAATACCACATACCACATACCACAGTGCCGGGCGTGGTGACTCACGCCTGTAATCCCAGCACTTGGGAGGCAGAGACCAGAGGATTGCTGAGTTCAAGGCTTGCCTGGGCTACATAGTGAGCTCAGGGCCAGCCTGCACTCAAATCGAGACCCTGTCTCAAAAAAAAAAAAATAAAAAAAAGAAAGAGAAGGAAGAAAGGAAGGGGGAGAGAAAGAAAGAAAGAACATAAAACAAAACAAAAAAAGAAAAATAAGTTTGAAGTCAATCTAAACAATTTAGAAAGAGCTTGTCTCAAAAAAAAAAACCTACTAAATGTAACTCAGTTGTGGAGCTTTTTCCTAGCATATGTGAGCTGCTCAGTTCCACTCCCAGTAAAGAGCAAAAGAAAAAAATTAATAGTAGTAAATAATCTACTAGTATATTAGTGCTTTTATTGAATAAAGCAGCCAAAATCTGGATCCTGCATAGTTCGAACTGTTTTGGAAGAGGCTTTAAAAGTACACCTACCTGATGGTCTGTGTTTGGCAACATTTTCCTACATTGGCCACAAAAACAGAGTTTGGGGATGGTATTAAAAGAGAGTGGCACAAACCTTACCTTTCTAAGGAATGACGAAGATATGCTATACAAATGGCTTGGGGACTGTGAATGTGGATTCATGTACTGGAAATCTTTATGATTCATTCAACTGAAGAAATATGATTATTCACTAAAACAGCACAATACAATCACTGTATTATTTCATGGCTTTACACATCATTCAGTTCAGCTGTTTTAACTGTTTCAAAAGTCACAAGGAAGGATCAGGGCTAATGAAAGAGGCTTCTTGAACACTACCAGTGAATACTTCTTGAGTACTACAACATGACAATGGACTGGACTATGGAAAGTCAGTTTATGCAGTGTTAAGTTGCATTAAGTGCTGGATGGGTTGGAACGTGGAAGGTGGGATGCTGAGCAGGAAGTTCAAGAATATCTGGACAGGACCAACTAGGGTACGTTAGCATCACTTCAGCTTTTTTTTAAATTGAATTCTTTATTGGTACAATTTATATACTTCTCACAATCACACATAACACTAGGGAATTTGCATCAATATATGACACAAGTTAATTCTCATTTTTACCCACATCCCTACCCTTCCCACCTTCCCACCCCCTATATACATGCTCTTTTATTTTCTTTCAGAATCATATTTATTCCTTCCCCTCATTACATTCCCACACCAAATTTCCTTTGGAAATTTCCCATTCTACAAAAACTGTCATACTTTCTAGAGCTCATTTGCATCTACCGGTGCTCATATCAAAGAGAAGATCCGGTGTACACCCTTGTTCATAGCCACTCAGTTCGTGATAGCTCAATCTTGGAAACAACTCAAATGTCCATCAACTGGAGGCTGGATAAAGATGTGTTTTTTTTATAAAATGGAGTATTATTCTGCCATAAAGAATGACAAGATTGATTCATTTATGTGCAAATGGATACACCTAGACACACTTTAACTTTTTACAAAACACCACCAGGGAAGAAGGCACTGTTGAGGAGACAGCCTTTTTGTCTCTTTTGCTTTAACATTTCTCTCTCTTTTTTTTTTTAGAGACAGGGTCTCGTTTTGTAGTTCAGGCTGGCCCTGAGCTCACTACGTAGCTCAGGCAAGCCTCAAATTCAGCAGTCCTCCTGCCTCTGCTTCCCGAGTGCTGGGATGACAGGTGTGAGCCACCACACCCAGCACTGGCATTGTGGAATGCAGTACTGACTGCTGGTGGGCGTGAGTTACTATGCCCGATATTGTCGTCTGTGGTTAATGGGATCAAACTCAGGACCTTGCGCTTATCAGGCAGCTCCCAGAACCACTGAGCTAAATCTCCGACCCCAACATATCTTTTCTTGATTCTACATTAACCTGAGAACTCAGAAGACACAAAGAAAGAGGTGTGGGCATGTATCTGGCCTTACTTGGGCATTCAAAGCACCCAGAATGTTGCTAGTATTTAAATTTAACAAGCAGCAGGCTAAAGAGTGGAAACAATTTGTGAAACAATCAAGTTTCCTATTTTGAAATTGAATGGATTTTCAGCCCTGCCAATTTAGTGTACTTGTTTCCTGCCCTTCTGTAACTCAAGTTCCAGGCTTTGCTTTTTTGTTCTTTGTTTCATTTTGCTCCCCCAGCTCCAGAGACAGTGTGAGGGCGGTGAAAGGGAGGAGAGGTTTCACCATCGGCTTGCTAGGCCCTTACAGGTTGTCTGTCTCCTAAAGGCCTAGCAAGCATTTCACTCTGAAACACATAAAATCTGCCACTTTGCTTTTACTTCTGCTTTGTAAAAAGTGCATTTAGTTTCTGTCCAGATAAGTCTGAGGAGCTCAGAAAGCTCCTCAAATTTTGGGAATCAGTTGTTATACAACTGTTGGATATCAGTTTTTATACACAGTAAATATTTTTTAACATGTTAGTAAATTTGCCCTGCTTAGATAAATTCTTAGAAAGCATGTTGTATACCCCTGTAATCTCAGCTACCCAGGGGGCTGAGGCAAGAAGGATTACAAATTTGAAGCCAGTCCGAGTGAATTAGCCAGACCCTGTCTCAAAATAATTTTTTTTTTTTTGAGACAGGGTCTCACTTTGTAGTTCAGGCTGGCTCTGAGCTCACTATGTAGCCCTGGCAAGCTTTGAACTCAGCAATCCTCCTGCCTCTGCCTCCCGAGTGCTGGGATTACAGGCGTGAGCCACCATGCCCGGCAAAATAATTTTTTTTAAAGGGCTAACGATATAAGGTGAGAGAATTTGCTTAGCAAGTGCAAGGTCCTGGGGTCAATCCCCAGTAAAGTGGGCATTGGGGGTAGCTTTGATGATATCATCATCTCTTAGGGTAAAAAGAAGGTTGTGGTTTGCAAAGAAAAGATAAGACATACAAGGTATTGACTTCTAGAACATCAAATCTGGTCCAGCACCTGATTTTCACTTACTGAACTAATTTTTTTCTTGTAAAAAACCCACTCAGCAGCCTAAGTTTTCCCTCGACAAATAATAAATGAGATTAAATGTTGTACATACCTCTAGTTTAACAAAAGGAAAATTAACAGTTCTATGAAGACTTCATTTTTATGTTTGTCTTTAGAATTTCATGAAAGCAAGGATTGTAAGTTTAATAAAAGGCTCTTATTAGATAGATAGAAATAATAGTTAACATTAATGATGATCTATGGTGAACTTTCAAATAGTCACAGTTGTTTTCATGGATTGATCAATATTTTAAATCCAATTATCTTGAAGTCATATGGATGGAATCTTAAAAGGTTTTATATACCTATTATAAATAGTATATAAACTACTGATGATTAAGGCTGAACCACAGGGGTGCATTAAAACTTGGAATGACAGAACCAGGCAGTTAAAGGGACAGAAATGCATGTCCTATTTTTTTTTTTTTTTTTTTTTTTTTGAGACAGGGTCTCGCTTTGTAGTTCAGGCTGGCCCTGAGCTCACTATGGTGCCCAGGCAAGCCGCCACGAACTCAGCAATCCTCCTGGGATTACAGACGTGAGCCACGACGTCCGGCATTGTGGTATGCGGTGTTGATTGTTGGTGGGCGTGTCTCCACGCCCAGCATTATATGTGGTTACCGGGGATCGAACTGAGGACCTTGCGCTTGCAAGGCAGGCGCCGGAACCACTGAGCTAACCCTCCGGCCCTGCATGTCCTATTTTTATGGGTCATAAAAGAAAAACATTTCAAACAGGATGCCACAGCTTGAAACTTGAGACGTGAGATCCTCACACAAATACAAAGGAGATATGAAATAATTATTGTTCATATAGATACCTGGGACTTAGAATATCACTTCATAGTACAATGAAAGTATTATCAGTTATTACACCAGCATACTTATTGATTATCTGTGAAGTGCTAGAAATTAAATTCAGCATTTTACCTGCATTGTCTCTTTTAATTATCATTGCAAATCTATGTCACACGTACCATTACAGTTTCCATATTAAATATGAGGAAATACAGGCTTGAGAGTGTAAGTAGCTTATCCAAAGTTATAGAGCTAGTAAGTGGCAGATCTTAAATTCAAACCTAGGTCCATACAGTTCATGCTCTTAGATCTGATATATACCAAGAGTTGCTCTGGTTGGACTGGTTTATGGTGGATCCATCTGAATGAGATTTGCAATGAACAGCACAATATAGTTATGTTCAAAATGGTTTGTCTCACATGTCCTACTTTTGGGCTGTTTGTTTTTCCTTCCTTTTTTTTCACCCCATCAAGTTAAATAGTAATGGAAACTGAAAATCTCTATTAGGTAAGTCAAATATGGAAAAAAACAGACAATTAATTAAAACACTTGTTAAAGCCGGCCCTGGTAGCAGATACCTGTAATACCTCAGGATATTGAACAGGAGGATTATAAAGTCAAGGCCAGCCAGCGAAATTTAGCAAGAACTTGTCTTCAAACAGAATGCAAATAACCATCATGTAGTCTTAAACACCAATCATATCTTAAGCATCCCAGTTTTTTCAACACTAATTCAGGCTCCAACTGTGATATTGTGAGCTGAATATTTTTTTCCTTCTTTTTCTCATACTGGGGATCAAACTCAGGACCTTGTGCTTGTCAGGCAGATGCTGCATTGCTGACCTACATCACTTGGCATAAACTCAGTATTATACCATTGCTAATCTAAAAAAATTATAGGAGTTAACAGTGTGTACTCAGATTTTACTGAATTTGCACTTACAAAAAAAGATCTTGAATTCTTCTTGCCCATTTTATTCTCACCTGTGCTTCAGAGTTACAAGTTATTTTGACTACGTAGTCAAGTAAAGAGTTTGAGAGATTTCTTGCCATTTTAATTTTTAAAATGTTGAGTGCCAGTACATATTTTCCAAATACTTCCAAGGGCATTTTCCTAGAATCAGGTAAATGAGAGCAAGAGAGTGACCTACTTACAGAAAAACCTGCTCCGGGTGATAAAGGCTGAGAAGCATCTGGTCTTATTTTGTGCCTCATCTATCAATCTGTTGGTACAGGAATTGAGAATTAACATCTCAACTACCATTTCTTCTATTTTGGCTAATGAATTCAAATCTTTTTTATTCTTACCAATCCTTCTCATCTCCGCCTCCATTTCAAAAACTATACGGAGGGAAGTTTATAAAAGATGAATTCTAAGAAGTTAATTCTTTTTTCACTTACTACTTAAAATTTTGCAAATGAGGCTACAGTAAGATTAGATATTTTTGGCCAAGGATTTAGCTCAGTGGTTCTGGTGTCTGCTCACAAATGTGAGGTCCTGAGTTCAATCCCTGTATCACATATAATAGTGCTGGGCATGGTGGCTCACACCTGTCATCCCAACACTCGGGAGGCAGAAGCAGGAGGATCACTGAGTTCCAGGCTTTCCTGAGCTACATAGTGAGCTCAGGGCCAGCCTGAACTCCAAAGCGAGACCCTGTCTCAAAAAAAAAAAAAAAAAAAAAGTGCCGGGCGTGGTGGCTCACACCTGTAATCCCAGCACTCAGGAGGCAGAGACAGGAGGATTGCTGAGTTCAAGGCTTGCCTGGGCTTCATAGTGAGCTGAGGGCCAGCCTGAACTACAAGGGGAGACCCTGTCTCAAAAAAAAAAAAAAAAAAAAAAAGAGGTATTTTCTTGAAACATTTTTTTTGATAATTCTGGTTTTCCACAGCTAGATTCATTTGAACAGTGTATTTTCAGAGTTGCATGAAAGCTAAATAACAAAATATTGCAGATTTTCATTAAGTATCTAAGTTTCAGAAAATGTTTTTTGTAGTAGAAACTATAAAAAATGTACAATTGGCAGTACTGCTTGAGAAAAAGTTATGTAGGAGTACAACATTACTTGTAGGGTGGCTGGGAATGTAGCTCAGTGACACAGTGACTGCCTGGCAACCACATGGCCTTGAGTTTGAGATTACTTGTAGGTACTGTCCACCATAACATGTGAAGATTATATACAATGTGTTTTCTGTGTGCATTTTATTCTTTTCAGTTGAAGATTTTTTATCAGTACATATTTGTAGCACGTAATGTTTATATTTGTTGTGTGAAGTTGGGATATGAATATAACAGATCTTAATTTTTTTTATTTCTCCACCCTTTTCCCCTTCCTACTATCTCTTGATTCCTTTCCCTGCTATTATCTTTATTTAAATTTTTTTTTTTTGAGACAGGGTCTCGCTTTGTAGTTCAGGCTGGCTCTGAGCTCACTATGTAGCCCAGGTAAGCCTCGAACTCAGCAATCCTCCTGCCTCTGCCTCCCGAGTGCTGGGATTACAGGCGTGAGCCACGGCACTGTGGTATGTGGTATTGATGGCTGGTGGGCGTGAGTCACCACGCCCAGCATGGTATGTGGTTACCAGGGATCGAACTCAGGACCTTGCATTTGCGAGGCAGGCGCCGGAACTACTGAGCTAACCCTCCAGCCCCTATTATCTTTATTTATAATTTTGGTTTCTTGTGTAAGAGAAAGCATAAGATTTTTTTTTTTTGAGATACAGTTACTATGTAGTTCAGGCTGGCCTTGAACTCACTATGTAGTCCAGACTGGCTTCAAATATGCCATAATCCTCATGCCTCAACCTCCTGAGTGCTGGGATTACAAGTACGCGCCACCATGCTTGACAAGTTTATTTTCTTTATGGCAGAGTAGTATGCAATAGCACATAAATATCACACTTAAAAATCGTGTCATCTGTTGATGGGCATATAGGTTATTTCCAAGATTTAGCTATTGTGAATTATGCAGCTATAAACATACATATACATGTTATCTCTATAATAAAATCTTTTAACTCTTTGGGGACCTAGAAGGGGAGCAGCTGGTTTCAGTGGAATTTCTAGTTTAGCTTTTTGAGGAGTCTCCATACTGACTTCAATAGTGGTTATGCTAGTTTACACTCCCACCAACAATGTGGAAGGGTTCCTTTTTCCAACACAGCCTCATCAGTATTTGCTATTATTTGATTTCATAAATACGGCTTTTTTTTTTGAGACGGGATCTCATTTTGTAGTTCAGACTGACCCTGAGCTCACTGTGTAGCCCAAGGTAGCCTCAAACTCACAGCAATCCTTCTGCCTCTGTCTCCTGAGTGCTGGGATTACAGGCATGAGCCACCATATCTTGCACTGCGGTACGTGGTACTGGGGATTAAACTGGGGACCTTGTGCTTGCCAGGCAGATGCCGGAATCATTGAACTAAATCCCAGCCCAAATAAATGTATTCTTTCTGGACTAAGATAGAATCTCAGTGTTGTTTTAATTTGCATTTTTCCAATAGCAATGTAGAGCTTTTTTTTTTTTTTTTTGGTATATTTTTTGGCCGTTTGTACTCTTTTGTGGTGTCTATTCATTTCACTTTTCCATTTTTTGATTAAATCATTTACTTTGGGGGTCTAACTTTTTAATTATTTTTATACAATGAAGCTATTAATTCATCTTTCCACTTCTTCAAAGCCTTTGAAATTTGAACTTTTCATTATTTTTACCTTAGTTCCATCTCATTCATCCTTTGGAGATAAAGTATATTTTTCATCACTCTCATGGCTTCAGCTTCACTGCATATTATTGCTTCCCTTTTCTTTTTTCATCCAGTCTATTTATCTCATCAAAATACTAATTTAATAGTATTTTTTTGATGAAGCATTTCAAAAAGAACCAAGTTTACACAATAACATTATCCTGGCATAATTAGTGCCATATAACTCCAATTATTTGTTGAAGACCTGCTCTTTCTAAACCACTCTTAATCGAATTAGTTCCAGTGAGCAATGTTAGAGTCAAGTTTACTGTTTACTTTTTTTTTTTTTTGAGACAGGGTCCCACTTTGTAGTTCAGGCTGGCCCTAAACTCACTATGTAGCCCAGACAAGCCTCAATCTCAACAATCCTCCTGCTCTGCCTCCTGAGTGCTGGTATTACAGACGTGAGCCACCACACCTGGCCAGTTTACTTTTAGAAAGATTTCATGTGCTTTTCTTTCCAGAGGGAGTTTACTCCAAATTTCATCATGAGGCCTTTTGGGAGGGGTAGGAGTGATTTTTGTAAAAACACAAATAAAATCTCCATTCATTTGGGCAAATTTTCTCATAATGTGGTTTAAAACCATCTCTATCTGAATCATCTCAGATGTTTGTCTGTTAACTGATTATTTTTTTAAAAACAGGAAAGAAGCTGGGCGTGGTGGCTCACGCCTGTAATCCCAGCACTCGGGAGGCAGAGACAGGAGGATTGCTGAGTTCGAGGCTTGCCTGGGCTACATAGTGAGCTTAGGACCAGCCTGAACTACAAAGCAAGACCCTGTCTCAAAACAAAACAAAACAGGAAAGAATTCCTTTGCCCTTTCAAGTAGATGTCCCTATTCATTTGGGCTGTGCATGGCCCAGGAATAAGTACCAGTCCTGCAGGCTGGAAGTCCAAGAGCAGGTATTGGCAGATTCTGCCTCCTGAAGGCACTCTTCCTGGCCTGCAGACAGACATCTTGTCATAATAGCCTCACATGGCAGACATCTCAGATGTTTAATAAAAATGTAGATTCCTTCACCAAAATCTGGAACAGTTGGATGAGAGCCTCTGTCTAAGAATAAAGGATTCTGGCCAATCCAGAGTCTACACATGATGAAATTTGGGAACAGCTAATCTTAAGTAATTTCCTCCTCCCATCAGGTGTTCTAACCTTGGCTGTGGAGCAAACCAACCACTCCCAGCCAACAATAAAAATGACAATTTTGCCGGGCTTGGTGGCTCACGCCTGTAATCCCAGCACTCAGGAGGCAGAGACAGGAGGATTGCTGAGTTCGAGGCTTGCCTGGACTACATAGTGAGCTCAGAGCCAGCCTGAACTACAAAGCAAGACCCTGTCTCAAAAAACAAAACAAAACAAACAAACAAACAAAAAAAGAAAACAACAACAACAACAACAACAAAATGACAATTTGGGCAGGCGTGGTGACTCATGCCTGGAATCCCAGGACTCGGAAGGCAGAGGCAGGAGGATTGCTGAGTTCAGGTTTACCTGGGCTACAAAGTGAGTTTAGGGCCAGCCTGAACTACAAAGCGAGACCCTGTCTCAAAAAAAAAAAAAAAAAAAAAAAAAAAGACTATTTGGTACCAAGGGGGAGAACTGTCATTTAACTGTTTCAAGAGGTATTTATGCATGCACGCGCGCACACACACACACACACACACACACACTGCGCGCACAGTTTCCACAGAAACTATAATAATTTGTAATATTGATTCAAGCAAAGAGGTAGAGCCCAGAAAGGATACCAACATTTATTATAATTTCTTCATTTGTGTGTATACTGTAGTAAATTATTGATTTGAGTGCCTGCTGCAGGCCAAATACGGCATTTTGTGTTGCCAGAGACTACATAACATTATCCTGGAATGAAAAGCCTATGTTCAATCTACTCTCTTCTAAAATAACCTAGTTGATTTTGTGACTGCTGTGTATTCTGAAGGCGCTTGGGCCTTCTTGTGGCACTGTCTCATTATGGAAAGAGGAAGAAGTAAAAGAAAAAGTGAAGTAATCAAAATGCAAAATCTGCTACCAGATGCCTACCACGTGTGCTGCCCTGTCTTTCACTGAAGGATTTGCAAGCGTTGCTCCCAGGTGTTTGCCAGTAAGGAGATGGGGGAGGAGGCTGAGCCAACCCTAGAAACTGAAAGGCAGATGGCACGGGGTGATCATACGCGTCCACGGTTTGGCCAAAGTCCAAACAGCAACAGCGTGAAGATCTGCATGCGGTGTTGGAGATGAGAATCGGGATCAAACCCGCGACAGTAAAGAATTCCTCTGTCCTTTCAAGTAGACGTTCCTATTCAATCAGGCTGTGCCTGGCCCACAGGGATAAGTACCTTTCCCAATTTACTTTCTGAGACTCAGCCGCTAAATTCAGAGCCTTGGCAAGCTTTGTTTGCAGATACGTGGGTTGGCGAAAGCCTAAATCCAGCAGGTAGCAGACAAAGTAATCGATTTGCGCACGCGTTCGCTTGGCTCCGCCGGGCCATTACTCGGGCTCGAAACAGTCCCCGTCCCGGCGTTGCGCATGCGCGGTGTGTGTGAGTGTGTTGGGGGAGGGTGAGAGCCGGAAGTGTTCTTTCCCGGCGGCATTTTCTTCCTGTGTGAGGCTGGTGTGGGTTCCTGCTGCTGCTGTTTCTGTCCCGGGGGTGAGTAGCGAGTTCCTGCGGGGCCTGATCAGGCCCTTGCAGGCTTCCTCTGTGCTCCCATAGGGACCAGTGCCGACCTGGGAAACCTAGCAGGAAAGGTCACCTCGCCCTCTTCCACGTGTCATCTCAGTGCCACCCCCCGCGCCCCGCGTTCCCGATGGCGGGCGGATTAACCTCCAAGGGCGTCACGGCCCTCGCTTTGGCTTCCGGCCGGTCTGGGCCCGGAGGTCGGGCTTGGCGCTTCCTCCAGGCTTGTGCCATTCCCAAGGGGAATTCCGTAGGTAGCCTGCACACTGGAAGCCTGGGGTCGTTCCGGGAGACCCCGGGACTAGCCTTCTATCTGTGTAGAAGCGGCTGGAAGAAGCCAGGGGCGATTGTTATACACGAGCTGCTACCACTTGGTGCAAAAGCAGAGGTTGTTTCTTGATGGCTGGGCCAGCTTTCTCAGAGGACGGTGATGTTAATAATAACCTTGTCCTCTGTGTGAAGGTTGTCAGGCCCTCACCGTCACAGTCTCTGTCTCTGGGGCTTTGATGCCAGCGAACTCGGGACTTAGAGCGAGAGACCCTTTATGAAACACTGCAGTGACTTAGAAGATACTACAGTATATCTGCAGGGTTCGCTCAGCTCTTAATGTGTCAATAAGTGGCTCATTGGGTGAAGTAATACAATGTCACTGTTTCCCACTCATGGAGAACTCCTTAGAATCAAAGTCTGGTGTTTGTTTGCCTAACAGAAAACTCGGAGTTACTGGGGTTTTGTGGTATTTAACGATACATAGCACTGTTTGTGCATGTTTGTATATACACTTTACGAAGCTAGTGTTAACCCAAGGTGGAAATACATACGTTCTTGGGTGTGCTTGCAGCTTTTGTATATTCTGCAGTAATGTTTCTGAAATTGCTTCAAGTTGCAGATATATCGGTGCTGCGGGAGTGAAAGATGAGTGTACAGCTCAGATAGTAGTGTGGACAGCATGTACAGTTAGGGTATAAAGCAAGAAGTTTCAGTTTCGTTTCAGGATTTTGAACTCATTTAGAATAATGGGTTGTTTTAGAAGTGACGTTAGGCCTAGGTGATACCACAAAGATAGAAACCCAGCACTCAGGAGGCTGAGGGACCCTAAGTGTGAGCCCAAGATGGACAATATGGAAACACTTTCTCCAGGGAAAAAGTGACGGTAGTCCTAAATGTGTACCATATTACAGTTAATAATTTAAGAAAAGGAAAATACACGAATGAGTTTTATTTGATATTTTTATAGGATTAAACATTGTTAACCTGATTACTTTGGGGTGTGTTTTTTGATGGCACCCCTAATTTGTTCATGTAGTTAAATGAACATCCAGTAGATGGCAGTTTTATGTCTAATAATATTGTACTACCAACTTTAAACAAATGAAACCAATTTTTTTGAATGTCATTATTTCTCACAGATTTAGCTAATCCTTTCTTGTGATTTATTTTCACCCATCGAGTAGTACCCCACATAATGATACTACACATTGTAGTGGCATTTTCAATTTTACTCTGTTGGAATAAAGACTAAAATCACATTTTCACTTTCTGTGAGTAATGTCTTGTAACCCATTTTTTTGGAATCACTGCTGAAGAAGAAAAGACACTTGGTTACATAAAGAGAGACTTTCAGTTAGATGAATTCTTCCAGCTGCATTCTTTTCTTTATAACTAATATAACTGGACAAGTATCTTCATCCTGTAATTATATCTTAACTACTGTTGTATATGTAATGTAGAGTAGGTATTATATAGATGTTCACTGAGTGTTTATTGAATAAATTACATTACTTAACATCCCTAGGCCAAAATTTTCTTTCCTTTTCTTTCTTTACTTAACTTTTCGGGGTCTTACCATGTAATCTAGGTCTAGGCTAACCTTAAACCCTGTTCCTGTCAGAATTACAGGCATGCCAAAATGAAGGCTTTCAGTTACTTAGTTGTTATGTTTAAGTTAAGTAAGGTAATTATTGTGAGGTTAACGACTCCTACAAATAGAGAAGTAGGGAGTCTTGATTTTTGCAAATCCTTAGGTATCACTTTGTTGGAATGGTTGAAATGGAGGATTTTTCTTAAGTGGCAGTGTTTCAGTTGAACATAATTTTTTTTTTTTTGAGACAGGGTCTTGCTTTGTAGTTCAGGCTGGCCTTGAGCTCTCTGTGTAGCCCAGGCAAGCCTTGAACTCAGCATTCCTTCTGCCTCTGGCTCCAGTGCTGGGATTACAGGTGTGAGCCACCATGCCTGGCACTGTGGTATGTAGTACTGATTGCTGGTAGGCATGACCACCACGCTCAGTATTGTTGTATGTAGTTACCAGGGATTGAGCCAGGGACCTTGTGAACCAGGGACCTTGCGCTTGCTGAGCAGGTGCCAGAACCACTGAGCTAAATCTCCGGCCCTGAATATAATTTTTGAATAGTCTGTATGTGTGTATTAATTATAAAGATGGATAGATGACTAGAATATATATTCAATAATAACTAAGATTTCTTAAGATATTTAGTAGGACTAAATGATTAATATAGAGGATTAATGTGATCTGAAAGGTTTCATAGAACGGATAAAGTTAGGTTTTTTTTTTTTTTGATACAGGGTCTGGCTTCGTAGTTCAGACTGGCCCTGAGCTCACTGTGTAGTCCAGGCAAGCCTCAAACTCAGCAATCCTCCTGCCTGTACCTCCCAAGTGCTGGGATTACGGGTGTGAGCCACCATGGTTAACACTGTGGTGTGTGTGGTACTGATTGCTGGTGGGCGTGAGTCACCACATCTGGTATTGTGGAATGTGGTGCTGGGGAACGAACTTGGGACCTTGTGCTTGCAAGGCAGGCACTGAAACCACTGAGCTAAATCCCTGGCTCAATAAAGTTAGTGGATTGTTACTTTATCTTATTTTAACTGGACTGTGGGTATTGTATCAGGACTTTCACATCATAATGAGCTATTTATCTGGCCTTTGCTTTTATGTATTTACTTATTTAGACACAGACTTTCATTAAGTCACTAAGTTGACCAAGATGAGCTTGAACTTTGAAGCCTCCTGTCTCAGCTGCCTCTCTTTTTTCTTAAATATCCCAACAGCATTTGGTTAAGTCTTGTTCTGAGAAATTAATGACATTGTTGGAAGTTGAGATCCTATTTTTCAAAATGTGGTAGTCATCTTTAACAAGCTTAATTTGAATACTTAATACTTTTTTTTTTTTTTTTTGAGACAGGGTCTTGCTTTGTAGTTCAGGCTGGCCCTGAGCTTACTGTGTAACCCAGGCAAGTGTGGAACTCAGCAATCCTCCTGCCTCTACCTCCCGAGTGCTGGGATTACAGGCATGAGCCACCATGCCCGGCACTGTGGTATATGGTATTGATTGCTGGTGGGCGTGAGTCTCCACGCCCAGCATTGTATGTGGTTACCAGGGATCAAACTGAGGACCTTGTGCTTGTGAGGCAGGCGCAGGAACCACTGAGCTAACCCTCCGGCCCTTGAATACTTAATACTTTTGATAGTGGCATATAGGCTTGCTGTAAGCAAAGCTGTGATGTATGCTCAGAGATAAACAGTGTATGTGTCATTTCCTCTTTTCCTCTTTTTTTGGGTGAGTGTTTTATTTTTGTGGTAGTTTTCTGGATGGCTAAAAAATTTGAAAGTGTTGCTTCATATTTGGCTGGGCTATTGAGAGCTATAGACTTGCTCAAAGAATTAATGTCCCTTCTTAATTGAGACAATAGCATGTTTTAATTTAAGCAGTCCTTTAAACTTTAAAATAGGTGTGAAAAAAGTCAATTCGTAGTTTGAATTTCATTCTCAGAAGTTAATTTTGTATGTATATAGAAGAAATCTTTACCATCATGGTAAAATATTTCACTATCAGATACCTTTCTTTAGTTGGATTAGTGTTAATGTTGTTATTTTTCCATACTCTCTGAAATAGTTACTTAAAAGCTAAAAGACTAATTTGAAAATTATTTTCAGAATAAATTATTCTACTACTAGTAATTAAAAGCACTTTTTACTTAACATTTAAAGTCTATTTCTTGTTAAAATGAAATAGTTTCTTTTAAAAAAGATAATGTTTTGGAGACGGGGATTTAGCTCAGTGGCTCTGGTGTCTTACCTTGCATGCACAAGGTTCCAAATTCAATCCTGTAACCAGGTAGCTCAATGCTGGGTGTGTTGACTTACACCCACCACTAATCAGTACCATATATCATAATGCATGTTGGGTGGCTCACACCTATAATCCCAGCACTCGGGAGCCAGAGGCAGGAGGACTGCTGAGTTGGAGGCTTGCCTGGGCTACATAGTGAGCTCAGGGCCAGCCTGAACTACAAAGCAAGACCCGGTTTCAAGAAAAAAAGGTAATGTTTGAGTTTAACTAGAAGTTAGTTTTTCGGGTTTAGTTGAAGCTACTCTATCAGTCATGTAATTTTAATGAGTATACCTAATAACATTTGTCTTTGTTTTTTAAGGTTAACAGTCAACATGGTACCTGCGGAAGCCTTTTCTCGGCCTTTAAATCGGAACGAAGTTGTTGGTCTAATTTTCCGTTTGACAATATTTGGTGCGGTAACATACTTTACTATCAAATGGATGGTAGATGCAATTGATCCAACTAGAAAGCAGAAAGTAGAAGCTCAGAAGCAGGTATGATTTGAAATGTTTGAAGATCAATTCTCTTACCACTCGTGAATTTTTTCCTCTAAATCAAGACTTTTCTAGAATTGTGAATTAATGATTTCTGTAAAACTGTCATGTAAATGCATTGGAATACATTTAATTTAATTATTCCTAAAAAATTAATTTACTAAGTCAGTTTTTACTATATAAGCAATTCTCAGAAAAAAGAAAAAATGATGAATAAAAATATTTTGTTTTGAATATCCTCATTAGAATATATTTCTTACTTAGAAATGAAGGAGGCAGGGTAACGTTTTTCAGTAGGCTGAACAAAAATAACTTTCTTGATAATGTCTACATTTAAAAAATTTTTTATTTATTTAGAGACAGGGTCTTGCTTTGTAGTTCAGGCTGGGCCTGAGCTTACTGTGTAGCCCAGGCAAGCCTCAAACTCAGCAATCCTGCTGCCTTGGCCTCCACAGTGCTAAGATAACAGGCATGAGCCACCACAGCTGGCATGTGGTGTGGTACTGATTACTGGTGGGTGTGAGTCACCACGCCTGGTATTGTTGTATGTGGTTATTGGAATTGAACCCTGGGATCTTTTTCATACTAGTCAGGTGCTGGAACCACTGAGCTAAATCTCTGTCCCATATGTTCGTTTCTTTATTAGAATAATATACTTGTTTGGATTATGTTTGTTCTAAAAAAATAAAAGCTTTAAAGAAGTCTTTTAATTTCATATTCATGAATTTTTAGATTTCTTCTGTGAATTGACTGACTCATTCAGTGAGCCTGAGTACTTGGTGCTAAGAAAATAGTAAATAACTTTTTTCAAAATGCTATAGAAAAGTATGGGAAATAGGGAGGTAAATAAATGGCTTCTGTAACTCTTAAATTAGTAAAAAGTGAAAAATAAGCTGGGCATGGTGGCTCACACCCACCAGGGTACCACATAACACAATGCAAGGTATGATGGCTCATGCCTGTAATCCCAGCACTAGGGAGGCAGAGGCAGGAGAATTGCTGTGAGTTCGAGGCTTGCCTGGGCTGCATAGTGAGCTCAGGGCCAGCCTGAACTGCAAAGTGAGACCCAGTCTCAAAAAAAAAAAAAAAAAAAAGTGAAAAATAAGTTTGATAAATGCTATAGTAAGTATATATCCAAAAAGTAATTTAGATTTTGATGAATTTATTCCTTGAATTTGATTATCATATTAAAAGCCTATTCATAACACTGGGAATTCTAACCGGTGTAGGCTTCTTAAAAAGTTCATTTGATGATGCACTTGAATATACCTTTTTTCAAAGTCAGTTTAAGTTGCATTTCAGTTTATTGATATTAGCAGGAATACAACTTTCTTGTTGTTTTGTTATTTTTTTGTTTTGTTTTATTTGAGACAAGGTCTCCGTATGTAGTTCAGGTTGGCCTTAAATTCTCAGAGACCCACATGCCTTTGTGATTGCTGGGATTGTAGGCATGTGGCACCATGCCCATCCGGGTTATGATATTTAAACAAAGATTTCTATCATTTTTTTTCTTGGCTTGTAGGATCTCAGAATATATATGTAGAAGACATATAGAAAGCCAAATACAGATATTAAGTGCCACATGAATCATTAAGCTTTTATTGAAAATTCTAGATATAGTATTGTTCTGAATAGTGGATGTATAATGTGTCAGGTACTGTCTAACCTCATGGTGCCTGTGGTAGGGAGAAAAGACAAGGCTTATTTGTGATTATGTAGATTATAGTAGCAGTTAGTATACACTAGTCCTAATGAACAATATAAACTGTCTTTTAGAGAAATGGTCACCAGAGACTGAGATAGTTGAGTATATTTTCATGAAAGAGTTTAGTCTTAAGGATAGGCAAGGACAGTGATAAGTAGAACTGAACAAAATCATAGGTTAGGGATAATAGGACCTATTAAAAGAATAGAAAATAGTTTTGTTGTTCAGGCTGGCCTTGAACTCATTATGTAGCCCAGGCTACCCTTAAACTCACAGTAGTCCTCCTGGCTCCTGAATGCTGGGATTGTGGGTGTAAGCCACAATGCCTGCCATTGTGATATGTGGTACTGGGGATTGAATCCAGACCTTGCTCTTGCCAGGCAGACACCGGAACCACTTAGCTAAATCCCTGGCCCCCACAAGTTTTTTTTCTTTGTTTTTTTTGAGACAGGGTCTCACTTTGTAGTTCAGGCTGGCACTGAGCTCAGTATGTAGCCCAGGCAAGCCTGGAATTCAGCAATCCTCCTGTCTCTGCCTCCCGAGTGCTGTGATTACAGGCGTGAGCCACCATGCCTGGCACTGTGGTATGCGGTATTGATTGTTGGTGGGTGTGAGTCTCCACGCCCAGCATTGTATGTGGTTTCCGGGGATTGAACTAAGGACCCTGCGCTTGCGAGGCAGGCACCGGAACCACTGAGCTAGCCCTCCGGCCCCACAAGTTTTATTTCTGTGCATAACTGCAAGAAACAGGAGTTACATGAAAGGTATTTCATAGCAGCCTTGCTTATAATAGAAATAGTAGGGATCGATTTAAATGTTTGAGTAAATGTTCATATAGACATATTGAGAAGAGAAAATAATTTTCCCTGTACTCTTTTGAATTCTGGGTTGGACCCCTCTAACAAAGACAGATTGACAAGAGAAAGATAGTAGTTTATTAGTATATAATAGAATATTCAGGGATATTTAACTGAAAAACCTTAGTTAGAACTGAGTTTATATAATATCCTAGCAGAGGAACAAAAACATTTCTAAAGAAAGGGCCAGACAGAACCAGAGGACTTTGCAGCTCTTGCGGGAGCAAATTGTTAAGATGGGAAATAAATGAGAAACCAGTAGTAAATAAAACTAGTAGATTTTGCCATATTGATGCTTTTGGCTGTGTTTGATGTTGTGATTTACATTTGGCCTTCCTGAGAGAGAGCGAAGAAGGATCATCTTTGTAAATTTGGCAAATACAAGGAGAATAGAGAGTTTCTTTTGTCTATATTTATTTCTTTTGACTTGCTCTCAGCCATATTTTGGGAGCTGGGCATGGTGTTCATGCCTGGCTGAGGCAGGGGAATTGCTGCAAGTTTCAGACCAGCCTGGGCTACATAGTGAGTTCAGGGCCAGCCTGAACTACACACCAAGACCCTGTCTCAAAAAACAGTGCAGTATTTTGAGATGGCCTGTTCTAGTCCTGTACATGCCAGAGCAAAATACTCAACAAAGGAAAGTGAGTAAGTTAGAGCTAGTCAACAGCCACATGAATGGGTTTCAGAAATAATTTTGAGTGAAAAGAAGTCAGAGAATACATATCATGTGGATCTCATATAAGTTTCTAAACATGGAATCATAATACAAAGAAAAAGAATGCTTTAAATTTCGAATCTTTTTGTTTTGTGGTGTTGGAGATGGAACCTAGAAACTTCTGTGTACTAGGAAAGCACTTAACCATCCTCTAAGTTTGTGTTATTATTATCTCTGAGAGACATGAGGTTTATGTTTGGAAAGGGGCTTTCAAAGGGACTTGAAAAATAGGGATAATGTTCTTTCTCTTAAACTGTGGGTATTGGTTGTATTTGTGAGTCCCTGTGCCTCATTTTAATGTTTTAATAATATCCTTTTATATCTAATTACTAATAAAAGTGTTTTTTAAAAGTAGGAATAAAACCAAGGTAATTTAAGTTACTAGTTGTAGTCTTTCCCATTGAACATGCTTAAAGTATGCAAAACACTGAAAACTATTACAGTGGTTCAGTGTGGCAGTGGATTCTCAACTGAGATTGCCTGTGTTCTGGGAAGATGCCCTAGAATTTGAAGAAACTGGCAGGGATAGTGAGTATAATTTTAGAGAGCCTCACTGATCTTTTGGGTGTATATTTTTTTTTTTTTTTTGAGACAGGATCTCGCTTTGTAGTTCAGGCTAGCTCTGAGCTCACTATGTAGCCCAGGCAAGCCTGGAACTCAGCAATCCTCCTGCCTCTGCCTCCCAAGTGCTGGGATTACAGGTGTGAGCCACCATGCCCGGCACTGTGATATGTGGTATTGATTGCTGGTGGGTGTGAGTCACCACGCCCAACATAGTTTGTGGTTACCCGGGATGGAACTCAGGACCTTGCACTTGCTTGCGAGGCAGTCGCTGGAACCACTGAGCTAACCCTCCGGCCCTTTTGGATATATCTTGATCACATTTCCTCCTACTGTCTGGAAAATCGCTATACAAAGTCACTAGACCCAAAGGAGAAAAATCACAAAAGAATTGTAAATGATGTGTTAAAGAAGGGTCAAAGAGAAAGGAGATCAAGAATATCATTTAAGAAAGAAGTAAATATAGTAAAATTATGCTTTGAAAGAGCTGTTTTCTTCATGGGTGAAATAAGTCCAATTTGAGGTAAAGAATGTGATCATTCTGTAGTTTAGGTTAAAAAAAAGAAAAAGGAATGGCTAGGAGAGAATATGGAAGGGTCTTGGCAAAAAGGTTGAGTAATGGATAAAGGTGAGTCCCACGAGTGGGGACCTGGGGAGTGGTCTGAGTAGTTATAGGACCATTTTAAGTTCAGAGTTTTAATTGTCCCCGGTACTGCAAAAAAAAAAAAAGTTTAGATTATGATTCCTCACTTTTGATTGCTTTTGACTTTAACTGAGAAAGACATCATATTAAAAAAAAACTAAAGTACATATATTGTAAATACCTGAACAGTTTGAAGGAAGTTGGATATCTTTTTCAGATAATCTGTTAATTTAGAGAAACTCCAGTTGTACATTTCTTGATACCCTTGATTCCTTGGACTTAGCCTCTCCTCAGAGTTGTCATGTTGGGATATACAGTACATAATTAGATCATCTGTCTCTGTAGAAAAAAGATAGATGATCTCTGTAATCCTATATCCTGGAATTTTACTTCCCAGGGGCTGGTTAAATTTCCCTAGCTTCTATTGGGGAGCCTCAAATTTCTTCCTTACTGATGAATTCCCAGTAGGAAGGATAGGACCAAAAGGCCTAAAATATCCTTGGAAAATTCTTTAATTCTTTATTGCTCATTAGACTTAGACTTCATTTTTGAGGCACCCAGTATCTAAATGTCAAAATAAAACAGGATTTTTTTTCTTTCTAGGCAGAAAAGCTAATGAAGCAAATTGGTGTGAAAAACGTGAAGCTTTCGGAGTATGAAATGAGCATTGCTGCTCATCTAGTGGACCCTCTTAATATGCATGTAAGTATCTTTAATCTTTTGATTTTTTGGGGGGGGTGTTACCATTTTATGTCGAAGGTCTGGAAGATCAGAGTAGTTTCAGTGATACTCTAGGAGGAATCATAAAACTTAGGTACGTAATTGTACTAACAGTTGTGGCCTATTAAAGTGTGTTGATACAAGCAGAATTAGGAAAGGGAAAAGGAACGGGTCAAAGTCTGGAGAATATCAAGCCAGTCATCTAAGAGTTGGGTCCACATGGAATCACACAAGACATACTTCATTAACAGCACATTGTGACAACACACGTGCAGTATTGTCAACCAGGGAAGCTTAGTCAAGATTCTTCAGGGTTTCTCTGTGGGACTGGTCATGTAAACTTCTTCCTGAGCTGTACCAAAAGTCTAGACCCCCCCGCCCCAGGAGGAAAAGATATACTGACTATAAACCGTGTTGTTGGTGCAGTTTAGGTGTAGTGAACCAATTTGATGGTTATAAACCTTATTTCTAAACTCCCTACTGTATTTGACCTACCCTGTACGAGCTAGGTACACTCCTCCTGGTGAGCTCTTCACCTCAGTCAGTGCTAAGTTATAGTGCTGCTTGGTTGGCAAACTTACTCTTTCCGTGATTCTCTTCATAAACTGGATTGATAAGAACCGAATCAAGTTCAGTGTTTAGGTTCAGTGGGGAAATTTGATTCAGTTTCCATCCATTTCAATTTGCAACCAAAATTATGGAGAGAATTGAGTTTGTGAACCAAGGTACCACTGTATTTGTCTGAGTTAGTTCTCAGTTTTCTGGTGGCAGAATGAACTGTATTGAGCCTATTAGATTCTTGCAGAGTTTTAAGTACTTGACACCTCCCATCTACTCTCTCCCTAATAATGCTGGGGATGGAACACAGGGCTTCACATGTGCCAGGCAAGTGCTCCAGTACTAAGGTACAATTTTAGCTCTAGTATTTCTTTTAATAGTAGGAAATTAGCTGCTAAATTCTTTCTTTGGAGGCCATAGAATTTATTTTATTGTTGCTGTTAAATTGTGGAGTATTATGTTAATATATGGTTTAACCTTTTAGTAATTATGTGTAAGTATCAGATTATTTAATGGTTTGCATTGGGGGTGGGAATATATTTCTGCTTTTGTGAGTATACCTTCCTTGTAAAATTTATGTTGACCTTAACTCTTGCCAGGTTACTTGGAGTGATATAGCAGGCTTAGATGATGTTATTACAGATCTGAAAGATACAGTCATCTTACCTATAAAAAAGAAGCATTTGTTTGAGAATTCTAGGCTTCTGCAGCCTCCCAAAGGTATGGTAAAAATATATATATATTTGCCTAAATATTAGAAGTCTCATAAACATGGAACTTTCATTCTCAGATTCTGAGAATGCTGAGATTGAGTGGATTATTTTATAAATATTAGTTTTAGGGCCGGAGGGTTAGCTCAGTGGTTCCGGCGCTTGCCTTGCAAGCGCAAGGTCCTGAGTTTGATCCCCGGTAACCACATATAATGCTGGGCATGGAGACACGCCCACCAACAATCAACACCACATACCACAATGCCGGACGTGGTGGCTCACGCCTGTCATCCCAGCACTCGGGAGGCAGAGACAGGATGATTGCTGAGTTCGCGGCGGCTTGCCTGGGCACCATAGTGAGCTCAGGGCCAGCCTGAACTACAAAGCGAGACCCTGTCTCAAAAAGCAAAAAAAAAAAAAAAAAAAAATTTAGTTTTAAAATAATTGTTCATTTTTCTTCTGAAATTTGATAAATTCTTTTTCCTGTAGTTACGTGTCAAAATAATCTTAATTTAAAACCCATTTGTATTACTTCTTTGTAAATTAAAATTTGGGAAATTAAAGTCACAATATATTTGCCCCTCCAGCCATCTTTTCATTTTTTTCAACTCTACTGTGTTTATTTTTAGATTGTAGTGATTCTTTTTTGTAGACAAGGGGTTTTGAGAGGGTCTTACTATGTAGCTCAGGCAGGCAATAAACTGGATCCTCCTACCTTACCTCCCTAGTTGTAGGGTTACAGGCCTGCACTATCATGCCCAGCTTTCAGTGAATCTATATAAATTATCAAACTGCAGACAAACTGCAGTTTGCACATGCCCTTTTTGCAGAAGTTAGCACAAGCCCTTTTTTGTTGGTCGTTCTGGGATTAAATCTAGAGCCTTTGCACTGAGCATCATTCTAGCCCTCTTTTTTTTTTTTTTTTTTTTTAAATCTTGAGGGAGGGTATCGATAAATTGTCCAGATGAGGCTTCAATTTATAGTGCTTTTATTTTAGCCTCCCAGAGTGCTGGGGTTTCAGGCATGTGTGCTACCGGTGTTGGCCAAAAGCTACTATTTGTGGGAAACTTAACTTTTAAAACCTTAGTACTTAAAAGCTGAGTGTAACTACATCTCTAAATGTAATCCTACACTTGATCTTAGCCAAAAGGCGGAGAAGCGATCTAAACGTAGTCCTTTTGCTCTTGTGCATGCAAACATTAATCATTCTTAAAGCTTGTCAGAGGCATTTCAGAGAGTACATACATGATATTTTACAGAGAAAAGTCACAAATTTGATGTAAATATATATTTCATAAATAAATACATATATTTTTATTTATTTATTTATTTATTTATTTATTTTAGGTACCTCAGTAACCCCATCATGCCATCTACATATACTCTTGTTCTTTTTTTTTTTTTTTTTTTGAGACAGGGTCTTGCTTTGTAGTTCCTGCTGACCCTGAGCTCACTGTGTAGCCCAGGCAAACCATGAACTCAGCAGTCCTCCTGCCTTTGTCTCCAGAGTGCTGGGATGACAGGCGTGAGCTACCATGCCTGGCTATGCTATCATTCTATTACATGAGAAGAGTATTTTAGGAAACTACAAGTTTGACATGGTGACACACACCTGTAATCCCTGCATTGTGGGAGTCTCAGGCAGGGGAATCACAGATTCAAGCCTAGTATGGACAGTTTCACAACTTAGTGTGACCTTGTTCCAAAATAAAAAAGGCAGTTTGGCATGGATTACACACCTGTAATCCCAGGATTTGGGAGTCTGAGGTGGGGGCGGGGGGGGTGGTGAAAGTACCGACAAGTGGGGGATATCTATAAGTTCGAGGCCAGTCTGTCATACATAGTGAGTTCAAGGTCAGCCTGAACTATAAAGACTGGGTCTCTAAAAACAAACAAGATAGATATAGATAGATAGATAGATAGATAGATAGATAGATAGATAGATAGATAGATAGATAGATAGATAGTTATACATGGGGATGTAGCTCAGTGTGAAAGCCATGAGTTTAATCTCTGGTACTGCCCAGAAAAAAAAGAAAAACTGTATAGATTGTAATTTTCATCAAGAATTATTTAGATTGTTTATAAACAAGCTAATAATTTCAGTATTGTTATTTTAGAAAATGTGACTCATGTCAGCTGAGAAACAGTGATTTTGAAAATGTTTAAGATGCTAACCTATTTAGATCTCTTGTGTGTTGAATGCATTACCTTAAGTTGTATTCAGCAGCAAATTGGTGTCAGTGGCAACTAAGCTAATCACACAAGTTAATTTTCAAATTAAAACAAGTGATGGATAATTTCTATCTCTGTTCCTTTTAAGAAAAAGTCATGATTCATTTGGAAAAAGGTACATGTTCTTTTGACTAAAACAACAGCAAAATGGTGTTTACCACTGTCAGTTTTGAAGTTACTACTTTTAGTATTAGCAAGGTGTTTAGTGCTATCTGAGCTTGTGAGGGTGGAAGACATTAGATGCCGTTTATTGTCAGTTATTGACAGAATGGTATGAACGTGGATGATATGTTTAATATCTCAAACTGGACTTTTTCATGGACAGAGAAGATGCAAGTATGCTTTAATCTCCAAATACATGTCTTCAGTGACAGTTTAGAATATGGTGACTTGCTTGCTACTATCTTTGCTACTATAAATAGTTCTATAAATAATTAAATATTAGAAATGTTTTAGTATGGGCAGAATTAATATGATTTTTTTACTTAAACATCTCATTTTCTTAAAGGTAATAATAAATTAACATTGATTTCTAGGTGTTCTTCTCTATGGGCCTCCAGGCTGCGGTAAAACATTGATTGCCAAGGCTACAGCCAAAGAAGCTGGCTGTCGATTTATTAACCTTCAACCTTCAACTCTGACTGATAAGTGGTATGGAGAATCTCAGAAATTGGCTGCTGCTGTTTTCTCTCTTGCCATAAAGCTCCAGCCTTCCATCATCTTTATAGATGAAATAGGTATATTTTTCATGCCAGCACTTTAAAAAGCAATTTTTAAAATTGATTTTATTGGTATATTTTATATATACATTATAATCCCATTCATGAGAAAAGTCATTTTAAAGATAATTTTTAGATAGTCAGATTAGTTCCTTCAATAAAAGATCTGACTAGCCAGGCATGGTGGCTCATGCCTGTAATCCTAGCACTCGGGAGGCAGAAACAGGAGGATTGCTGAGTTCGAGGCTTGCCTGGGCTACATAGTGAGCTCAGGGCCAGCCTGAACTACAAAGCGAGATCCTGTCTCAAAAAAAAAAAAAAGAGATATAACTAGCATGATAGTATGTCATGTATAATTTCATGTTATAGAACAACCTTTGTTCATCTCTTATTTGATAGATAGGCTTTCATTTTTTCTCAACAAATGGTGTGCATGGCCTACATTACATGCATATTTTTTCCCTAGAGGTTGAATTGTAGCAACTTCCTTTGGATTGCTAGTTATCTATACACTCCAACTAGTTTGTAGTTTGTTGCTCTACCTATCCTGTGGGATTATACATTATGTATTATTTATACATTACCATTTTTATGAATTTAAAAGCTCTGAATTATTTCATCATTGTTTTAATTTATTTTTTTTGCTTATTAGTAAGTTTGGCAATGTTTATATGTTAAGCAGCTATTTAAGTTTCCTTGTTTGTAAGATACCCATTTTTCTTTGGGTGATTTATATTTTTTATAATAATTCTTTGTTATTAATATTCATGTGTTTTCTAGACTGGCTTATCTTTTTGTTTATGACAGCTTTTTACAGTGATTTATATCTGAACGTAGTTACCTTTATCAATATTTTTTCTCTGCAATTTATGCTTTTTATATCACCTTTACAAATTCCTTTACCATCTCCATAAATACTTTCTTTTAAAAACTTATGTAGTATGGGCCAGGGAGTTAGCTCAGTGGTTCTGGAGTCTGCCTTGCAAGCTAAAAGTCCTGAATTTGATCCCCAGTACCACACACTACAATGCCAGGTGTAGTGGCTCTCACCTATAATCTCAGCACTCAGGAGGCAGAGGCAGGAGGATTGCTGAGAGTTCCAGGCTAGCCTGGGCTACATAGTGAGCTCAGGGCCAGCCTGAACTACAAAGTGAGACCCTGTCTCAAAACAAACAAAAAACTTACATAGTGTGAGGTAGGAATCTAATCTCATTCTTTTTCATTAGAACAACCAGTTTATAGAATAGACCCTCGTTTTTTACTTGTCACAGTTTTTGTATTAGTAACCTATACTTTATGGACTGTTGATATTTTTATGTTCCTGGTACTTTGTGAATATATAGACAATGTGTGTATATGTATGTGTGTGTGTGTCTTGTATAATTATTATAGTTTTCAGTTGTATACTCATATATGGCATAACAGCCTGTATAAAACAAATATATGTGGTATATAGATTTGATTACTTACCTTCCTTTGAATCTTTTCTTACCAGTTTATCCTTTCAACTGTTATAGATGTGCAACTTGAAGAACACAGATGGATTTTAAAAATCTGACTTATCTGTAACTGGGAAGTATACTTTTTTTGTTTTGTTTTGTTTTGTTTTGTTTTTTGAGACAAGGTCTTGTTGTGTAGTTCAGGCTGGCCCTGAACTCACTGTGTAGTCTAGGCTAACCTTGAATTCTTAGCAGTCCTCCTGCCTCTGCCTCCTGAGTGCTGGGATTGCGGGCATGAGCTACCACAGCCGGCACTGTGGTATGTGGTACCAGGGATAGAATTTGGGACTTTGTGCTTGCCTGGCAGGTGCCAGAACCACTGAGCTAAATCCGAGGCCTGGGAAGTATACTTTAATTTGCCTTTATTATGATAACTGATATATTGAGAGTTCTACAAAAATTTTGACCTTTTTATCAATCTAATGAGTTTTTAAATTTTTCCCTTTTCCCCATACAAGTATAGAAGTTACATATTCTTTTTTTCCTGTGAAATATTTGGCATACCTAGTTGTCTTAAAGTTCTGAATCTGAAAAAATCTCTGCCCTCCTCCCAAATAATACAGGAAGCTTAGAAGTTTTATATACTAATAATTCCAGTTGTTTATTTTCTTAAATTCTTACATATTGTCATTATACACTGGCATTCCTTGCTCAAATAACTACATTAGTCTGTCTTTTTACTACTTTTTTTTCAGCAAAGGTTACATTGTTTTCTGGGGTAGGGGTTGTTTGTTTTGTCTTTTTGAGATAGAGTTTTGCTATGCAGTTCAGGCTGGCTTTGAACTCACTTTGTAGCCCAGGCTGACCTCAACTCCCATGAGCTCCAGAGTGCTGGGATCAGGTTGGACTACCACACCTGGCTCAGGGAAGAATGTAAAGAGTAAATTCTTTCTGTCATTATCTTTTTTTTAACTGAATTATTTATTGGTACATTTTATATATATATATATCACAATCACACTCAACATTGGAAATTGGTACCAGTATGACATGAGTTAATTCTCCTTTTTATCCATTCCCCTACAAATACTACCACCACCCACCATCCTATATACATATGCTTTTTTTAAACATATTTTTCTTTCCCCTATTACTTACCCTACCTTTTTCCCTTTGAATATTTTCTATTTCACAGTATGTCTTAAATGATACAGAATTTTTTCCCCTAACATTTTGAAGTTGTCTTCCAATCTTATTTTAAAAATTCTGCTTATTGCCTGATATTCCTAAGCAATCAGTGTATCCTTTTTTCTTAGTTGTTACTAGATTTTTATGTCTTTCTGCTATTTGACTATGGTTTTTTTTAAGTCTGCATTTGTATTTATCCTGCCATTTTATGATGGGTTTCTGAACTGAATTTACAGCTTTCAGTACTATAGTTCTGGAAAATTTTCTCAGTTTTCTTTGAATGTTGCAGTTCTCCCATTAAAAATTTTTGTCTATTCATTTAATATTACATCATTTCTATAGTTCTTGCATGTAGTTTTCTCTCACATTTTATCATTTCTCAGATGTCCAGTTTTAGTTTTTATCTTTTTTTTTTTTTTTTTTGAGATAGGGTCTCTCTTTGTAGTTCAGGCTGGCCCTGTGCTCACTATGTAGCCCAGATTAGTCTTGAATTTAGCAATCCTCCTGCCTCTGCCTCCTGAGTGTTGGGATTACAGGCGTGAGCCACTATGCCCAGCATTTAGTTTTTACATTTTGACATCCCCAAGAATACAATAGCATGTTATAACTTACTCTTTTAACATCATAGTTTGTCAGCCTTTTAAATTTCTTGTTGAAAAATTACTCAGATGTTAAGTAGGTTATAAAAAACAATTCTTGGGCTATATTTAACATCTCAACCATTGTGTTTTGTGTGCTCTTATGTGTATTTGAACTTCTAGAGGTCTAGTCAGTTCATTTCAGATTTACTCTTCTCACTAGTTTACTTTTGTATTAGAATTACAATCTCATATGTTTAGAATTTTAAACATTAATAGTTTTGGATTGCTCTGTTCTGAAATTCTAATTCTTTATGTTGCTGATTCTTTTTTTTTTTTTTTTGGCTTTTTGGCGACAGGGTCTTGCTTTGTAGTTCAGGCTGGCCCTGAGCTCACTATGGTGCCCAGGCAAGCCGCCGCGAACTCAGCAATCCTCCCGTCTCTGCCTCCCGAGTGCTGGGATTACAGGCGTGAGCCACCACGCCCAGCATTATATGTGGTAACCGGGGATCGAACTCAGGTCCTTACGCTTGCGAGGCAGGCGCC